>JACJUY010017670.1:0-11744 GCA_014220935.1 Platorchestia sp. MABIK | reverse complement strand
AAATGTGCAAGATATAGATTGTTTTGCACGGGACTCTGGTAAGGAGCAAGGCTGGATTTGCGACAAGATTAAAAGTGAGACTGTGAAGTAAAAAAATTCAGGGTTATAATGGTAGAAATATGAAATATGAACATTCCTACTAAATATCTCATTCATGCACTATTATATTTTGACTCCAGTAAACAAAATGTATATAAGGCTCTACTCATTTTATAACTCGGGCTTTGAAATATTTCTCGTTTTAAAAGAGTTAGAATACGAGAGTACAATTGTTTATCACGTTCGTATTTGTAACAATCCTAAATCCTTATGACCTATTTTCTAATAAAATGATTTTACGTGAAGTGATTAAAATCGAACATATCAAAAAAATTCAAAGCATACCTTTATAAATTCACAGCTTTTATTAATGAAAGATTTTTAAATTAATTGATCAACAGAAAAATTATTGGAACCTTCGTGATTTTGAACTTGCATTTGAGCTTAACGTAATGTCAAGGTATCACATTGCTCGCTGTTGTTCATTGCGGTGGTCCAAGTTTGAGCGTTGGTGCTGTTTACTGTTTAGATTGCTTCAAAGTATTAAGGTCTAAACATTGAAATTGCTTCATAGCTAGTAATGTGTGGACCAAGATCTAATTTCCTTAATGTTGGTATTTTAAGTGATTTTGATGTTTTACTGGTAACGTGAGTTTTCAAAATTATTCCCTGTGCATTCACAAGAAAAGAGGGCTTTTTATATGTGCGTTTGTGTACACACATCAAAGTTACCATTCAAGTTACTCTACTATAATAGATAAGGATTAAGATATGATGAAGTTACGGAAGTTGTTTGGTACTGTTAAAATTACTATTATGATTTACTTCTGCGGCGTTTCTTAAAATAGTGTTGATGAAAATGGGTGTATAACTGAATCAATCTGCTGATTCATTCCAACAAAATCATGGTTTGAGCAAAATTTTAATTGAAAATACTTTTTTACCCTCATTTATTTGTGCTGATAGTTATTCTCTGGGAATTTTTAGGTAACTTACTACTGCCAATTTTGCTTGTGTTTGTGATGGTGTAAATCGTTTTCTGAGTGGGAAAATTTATTGAGAGCTATGTATAATAGCCTAAGCTAAGCTCTGGAAGGTTTATCTTGATGAAATGTGAAGCTTTCAATGCTCACTCGTTGAATACTAAGGTAATGTATCTCATTGGATCATTCAATTTTCATAATGTTGGTATAATAATTATTTGGATTAGTGTGAGTGTAAATGTAAATTTTCAAAGTGACTTTCCTTCTGGTGGAAAGTATAACCTTGTGTAATCACCACAGGAAATTACTTTCTAGTAATGTATTTGTTTGCGAAAAATATTTAAACATGCATGTTAGTATTATATTTTTAGACAAAGAAAGTTATTTCAGATATGGCATCAAAGAGAGCTGTTTCCAACTGCATAAAATTGTCACAAACGATGAAGTTGGTAAGATCTTGTCTTAACATATGTGTTGACATTACAAATTCTAATCTGAGTAACCTCAGCTGGGTTTTTAGAGATGAGGTGCGGTATATTTCTGAATCAAACTTTCATTGGACACTAGCAATTTTTTGGGGGAAAAATTAAATTTATAATTTTCTCACACCCACTCCAACTTACTTGTTCTGATAGTTACTTTCTGATATGCCTTTGCTAACATGCCACTACCTATCTACAATGTCTTTGCAGAAGCTCAATGTTCTGGATTGCTTGTGCAATAGAAGCATTAGAGGAATGTCATAAGCATTATTAATTCAGAAGATTGTTCTCAATTTAATGACAAATTTGAATTAGTTTGTCATAATTTCCAACTTTACCAAATCATTCCAGTTCTTCATGTGTTAAAGTAGTAGTAAATTCACTCAACTCATTTTCATGAAACAATGTCAATTGTTAAAAAATTCTCTAACTCTGTCGTCTATATAAACGACGTTTCGATGTACAAACATCCTGTTTAGGCTAAAATTGTTCAGAAGAAAATTTTCAGTCATATTGATAAAATGCAAATCTAATACTCAAAGCTACGTCAGACAAAGTTATAAAGTTGGAAATGACAGCACGAGAAAAAAACTAAAACTTAATTTTTACCACAGCAATTTGTACTACTGTAGTAAGATTAGGTAACAGTATTAACACATTTTTAGGATTACACCTAGTGCAATACTGTTACCTACACCTTCTTATTTTATTTTTAAAAAGCTCAAGTTCAATTTAGAAAAACTCAAGTTTATTTGAAAACAAATCCAGTTTTATTTTAAAATTGTCAAGTATATTTTAAAACAGATCAAGTTAAATTTTGATAAAGCTTATGTTTCTAAAGTTGTTCACCTAGCCTATATACTTGACCTATTATGAATTAAATTTGACCCTTTTTTTATCAAAATTGAGTGCTTTAAATTAGATATGAGATTTTATAATTGATCTTAATGTATTTTAAAATTGATCTTAATGTATTTTAAAAGAAAACTTGAGCATTTTTAAAGCAAACTTGAGCATTTTTAAATCAAACTTGAGCATTTTCACATTGAAATCAAGCTTTTCACATTGAACTTGAGCTTTTTAAAATTGAAATTGAGCATTTTTAAATCAAACATGACCTTTTTTAATTAAACTTGAGCTTTTTGAAATTGAACTTGAGCTTTTTTAAATTGAACTTGAGGTTTTATAAATTGAACTTGAGGTTTTTTGAATTGAACTTGAGGTTTTTTGAATTGAACTTGAGGTTTTATGAATTGAACTTGAGGTTTTATAAATTGAACTTGAGGTTTTATAAATTGAAATTGAGGTTTTTTGAATTGAACTTGAGGTTTGTTAAATTGGAGTTGAGGTTTGTTAAATTGGAGTTGAGGTTTGTTAAATTGGAGTTGAGGTTTGTTAAATTGGAGTTGAGGTTTGTTAAATTGGAGTTGAGGTTTGTTAAATTGGAGTTGAGGTTTGTTAAATTGAAGTTGAGGTTTGTTAAATTGAAGTTGAGGTTTGTTAAATTGAAGTTGAGGTTTGTTAAATTGAAGTTGAGGTTTGTTAAATTGAAGTTGAGGTTTGTTAAATTGAAGTTGAGGTTTGTTAAATTGAAGTTGTTGTTTGTTAAATTGAAGTTGAGGTTTGTTAAATTGAAGTTGAGGTTTGTTAAATTGAAGTTGAGGTTTGTTAAATTGAAGTCGAGCTTTTTTAGATGAAAATTGAGGTTTTAAATTAAAGGTAAAAAGATGTAGTCTTGCCAGTACTTATTGCTGTGGTAAAAATTTTGCTTCTAAACATTTTCTAGTGCTGTCAATTGCAGAATTATCACTCTATCTGATGTAGCTTTGCGTATTAAATATACATTTTATCAACGTAACTGGAAATTTTTTTATGCACATTTTCAGCCTGAAGATGATGTTTGTACATCAAAAACATTGCTTTTTATAGACTACAGAGTTAGTGAATTTTACTACTATTGACAGTGGATCAATAAAAATATGTTCAGTGAATTTCTTACTACTATTTTTACCGTGATGTTCTGGAAAGATTTTGTAACGTTGAAAAGTTGGAAAAGAAATAATCTAGTTTTTCACACTTGCCCTAATGTACTTGGTACTGTCTCCAAACCTTGTGTTAATGATTAATTAATTTCAGAATCATCCAATAATTCAAATGAAGGGAACTGCTCTCAGTTCCCTTTAATTCTTAGTCACTTCCTGATAAACGTTTAGACTTGTTCAGTAAATCTATTTCATTTAACAATCAAAATTCAATATGTGATACTTTTATTGATAACAGCACAGAGTCAATCCATAAAACTTTGAAACTCAGTGAGTGAAATCCATCTAGATTTGCTTGAGTCTGAAGCTAGAAACAAAAGTTCTTTTCATGCCATTCCTCCAATGAAGCCTTCGCTGATGCCTCAAGTAAACTAAAACCTGTCATGATGAAATGTGAAGTATCTCTTATGATTCAGTACTAATGCTTTATGTTGCTCATTGGACATTTCTTTCATTCCCATAACAGGGTGTCCACTAGGTAGCTATTAAGTAGTAAAAAGTAGAAAAATTTGAAAAGTAGCAATAAAGGAAGTAAGGAGTAGTGAAATTTGCCTCAGGGGCCAACTTTACCAATCAGGATTGTAAAAAATTGTGAAGTGGGATAATGTACTGAGAAGTAGAAGTAAAGTACATATGTATGTAGAGTTTGAAGATTTTCAAAAATTCATTTCTCCCAGAATCAGATATTTGCTGCAGTTTATGGGAAATATTCCTATTAGGGGATTGGACAATACCGCGGTGTCTATTGGTTTCCAGTCAGTTTATTTTTTTGCATATAATGAGCGGTTGCTTTCATTGTTGAAAGATGTTAAGACAGGGTCTTTGCCAAACATTTGTTAGGGTCCATTTGGGAAGGGATAAATAAAAAATGAGAATTTTTTTGCAATTATGCTCTGGATGCTTCATTTAGTAATAAGTTTTAACTTAGTATTTTATGTATTAATCGAACCCCCTTGAAATTTTTTTGAACTCATGCTAAGGCGTGTATTATTGACTCAAACTACTCATTATAGGAAGATTTCTTACATCCTGGACATATGGCCAACATTCATTATGTAAAAATTAGGAAGTAATTTTTTGCTGTTGAAGGTCGTAAAAAGTAGTAAAATTTGAAAATGAAACATTAGGAGACACCCTGCATAATGTTTGCTTGAATTGTTTTGATGTTTCTGTGTGAATTTACAATTTTAAAATGAATTTCCTTCTAATGAGGAACATATAACACTGTACATTTATTACCAGAAATTACTTTCCAGGTATGTTGTGTGTGGAATAAATTTGGAAATTCTGATTTTGTTTATGAATAAGGATAGACATAAAAATTCATTACCGAAATGACATCAAAGATACCAGTTTCCAATTGCATTCAGTAGGCAACATGGATAAAGTTATTGAAAAATTCTGTGAAAATGTAAAGTTGGTCAGTGATTGTACACCTTAAACTTTTCATTACCAGAATGAATAACACATATTACGCTCTGATGGCTCTCTTTGCAGTACCTACTCTCAGAGGTTAGGAATTATTGCACAAAGGCTGGACTGACTGGCCTATCCACCGTTTATTTAGAATGTAACACTACAAGAAAACTTTCCTGTGGAGGTAAAAGCGGCATGAATCTCGATCGTACTTAGATGTCTAAATGTCCTTGTCATTCATTATTCAGTATTATTCATTCTCTTTGTAATTAGGCAGTTCCCAGAATGGGGTACGCATTTTTATGTGCGAATGTCCAGCTGATCGGACCTGACATTCGCTGATGATCTCTCGCCAGCGGCCGGCTGGTGCTGTCTGCCTCGACGGTGCTGCTTAAGCTGCAATCCGTTCACAGCTCTTGAGTGCCGAAGGAGCTTGATCACTGTAGCTTTCGCAGGATTGACGCTGTATGACTGCAGCTCTCGTAGTTGCGGGTATCCAAGGAGCATGCTGGGGTTGCCTGTGAGATTGGAACTGGAGTAGACAAACTGAATGCTTTCGCTGTAGTCGTTGACACGTTTGCACTAGGCGATTGGTGCCGCGAAGCTGATGTACTTCGAGCGGTTTCCTGTAGTCAGTCAATACTTCAACAACTGCTGGTTTCGACTTAATACTCTTGAAATTTCGATGTTGTTGTCAAGATATTGGTGCTCTTGTGCACTGCACACCGGCGAATGCCGGTGCGCTTCGTTTTCGTGCACTCCCACTGTGCACTTCTTGTTGCGAAAACCCAGCTAAAAAAGACCTCGATTCCTCTTGTCGTACCCTTATATGTACGTCGCTCGGATCCTTCTCGAACGTTCAACAATGTTCACAGTTATGAAGACAGCGTTCTAATCCTGATTGGTGGAATTCTCGTTTGTTCTGACGTCTCGAAATCTCATTGGCTAGGTGCTCGGTTTCTTGTGCCACACCTTCGACGCGGGCACTCTCATTGGCTTAGGTTATGTGGTTGTTGCTTAGGCCAACCCTCGTACACCTCGCGCCTCGGCGGCTCGTTCCCACGCCTACGTGTGTGTGTGTTGTGTGTGCGTGTGTGTTTGTGTTGTGTGCTTGTGTGGGTCCGAGGGATGCCTGAGCCAGCAGGCTGGTGCAAATGTTGACCGCACAGTGACAGAGATAAGTGGCAGCCTCTTGAGATTGCGAAACATGAAAACGAAGGCTGTCCTGCGACAACTTTTCCCTCTCAAGCCGTCCAACGGTCAAGAAACTAGATCTACCAAACATTCCAATGTCCCTTCGCGTTGCTCTGTTCACGTCACCCTGCCCAACAATATATTACCCAGCGAAACGAAATAAAATTATATTACCTAGCAAGACGAATTAAATGTTTCGTCCCATAAATTATCAATAACTCAACGCCCAGCTGTCCAATAGGTTACCGATATCAAGTGTTGTGATCAGGGTTAGGTTAATCGACTTATTCTCTGATTGCAGCTAGCCAGATGGGCCTAATGTTGCGCCTGGCTGGCTTGCTCCGAACAAAGTGGTAGTTGGAACACAGTCATTCGGCAAATGGTAATTTATTTTATTTTGTTTTCATTTGCACTCTAATATTTACTAATGTATTTCAATTTATCAGATGCTTTAGCTGCAGTCGGGTATGATGAAGATTAGAAACTGAAGGCGTCAGCCATCCAAGAGGTCCTGCGTCGTTGCAACGATTGGGCTGGCTCAGAGACGATGGATTGAATCAGAAAAGTGGCCGGATGAAACCAGTACACTTCCTCAAAGTCTACTTGCTTCTTCATCGTTTACTTTGACCGCCTCTCAGTCGCCCTATTTGCCAGCTTCGTCGACATCTGGTCATGATGCTCCTCCCTTGAGCTGGGTTTAGACAGAGGGTGCTTTCCTCGGGGCAACGCCCTTTCTCCCTCCCCGCCTCTTCAAAAAAACCCTAAACCCTCGATCTAATGCCACTCACCCGTTCCCCATGCGTGTCGTCGCTGCCAACGTTCATGATGGAAAAACTCATTGGCGACTGACCAGTTTTGCCAATTTAGCGGATTTTTGGCTAGTTCTAGGGTATTGAGATTCCATCTAGCTCTTAAAAGTCACAATCCAGCTCCTAGCGGAAAATCTAGAGTATTTCAAGTACGATTTGGCTATAATTTACCTACTTTCATATTTTAGGCGCAATTATTTATGATTGTAGAAAAAAAAGTGTCGAACTAATGATATAATTTCTAGGGGTCAAGTTCAGTACATGTGACTTTTTTTACGGCGACACATCATTCCATGCCAGCGGCAGCCAGTCATGGATTGGTTGCGGTGAGTAGCGTGTGTTAGAAAGTGTGGCGTAATCACTTATCATGCCTAAGCATGATAGGCTGGCTACTGCCTTACCACGCTGACAATGCAAAGGCATATTGGGACTATTGTAAATGTACCATAAACGTAAAATTGTGTGCGCTAAAAAAACATGATGTGAGCCAAAAACAAAACAATTTTTCGCATATTGGCGGGAGTGTTCGTCAGCCAAAAATCATAGCATTTGATAAAGACGCTACAAAGTGTAGCAGAGGGTAAATTTTGTTCGCAAATCGCAGAATGTAGTTCCTTCGCAATTGCTGACCATCTTTCGTGAGTGTGTTGCAGTTCATTTACTGACTGTGAAACGGCACAGGGCATCAAACTTCATTTCACGAAGTGCATGGAAATTTTTGTGAATGTTCTTGCACTTCATTTTGTCAGTAAACTGTGTGCTGATATATCTCAGAAAAGTTAAAAATACTAATTGCTGAAAGCACTGATACATCAGAAAATAAGTTACTTGGTGAGATATTTTAGCAAATCATTCAAATCATTGAGAGAGGATGTTTCGACACAAGTCGGTCCGATGCTTATGCCACTCAATTCAATGGTCAGTATCTAATGCTTGAGCAGAAGCCCCGATCAGAAATGCAGATTTTATTGTTAAAGAAACCTATAATTGATTCCCTCAATCAGCTAAAAGGCAAGCGCCTTATGGTGCGTGCACACTACAAGCGGAGCGGCACGGCGCGGAGCGGAACAGACCGGAGAGTGTGCTCACATGTAAGCTGAGCAGAGCGACGTCCACAGGAATCAGTCGCTATGGAGGATTTCGCGAGTGCGGTTCTATAGCTCGACGGCAAGAAACGGAAATACTGGGTCCATCCCATCAATATGAGGAGAGATCGCAAGGGAGAATACCACTATCTATTCTAAGCACTGAGGAGAGATGAATCGCAATTCTTCGAGTATTTACGAATTATTGAGGATACATGTAAACCAAAGTAGTTCAAGCAAAATTAAAGTCTTTACACAAAGGCTATATTACTTTATAGGATGACAGGTTTTCGTTGGCCAATAAGAATAAAGGAGCGTCTTGTGGGGACTTTAGGGTGAGTGCAGGTGTAAGGACATCGGTCCGATTTTCTTCTAATAAAAATTCTACTTCGTCTCTACCTCGAATCGCGTAGCGTTGTGCCGCATACGCTTGCCGCCCCGCGCTCCAGGTGAATACCAAATGAAATTACAGTGTCTAGTGTACCATTGTTGTCTATCTGTGCTTAAAATACTCCGTGAAATTGTGTTATGTCTAGTTTGTACATTGGTTGCGTTATTTCACACTTTCGCTAGCCGTATTTGATGTCGTCTAAGAATGGTTCCTCTTTATCTGTCCGACAGGCCAGATCGTAGCGACTGCGCCTTTACCCATATCGCAGATTCAGAACTGCTAAAGTCTTACTGCTCTAGTGTAATTTTGGTACTGGTCCTGCTCTCCGTGTTCAGGTGTTAATGATTATGATCCTAAAGCCTCACTTATTGATATACTGTTTAATTGGTTCTCTTTCGCCTTCATTCACCGATAATCTCCTTCATCGTAGGAATTAATTGTCCAAGAAATGGTTTTCATGCTGTTAAATTAAACAGTGAGATCTCGATTTTCTTTGACCTGCCACCTAACCAATGCCGATCCTGCATGCCCTGACAGCAGGTAAAATAATTCCCTTCAGAATTTCAGGGTTGCGACAGAGAAAGCTAAGTGAAAAAAACTGACAAATACTGACTTGTCCTAACCGAAAAATTATCAAAATACTGATATGTTTTCCGTTAGTATTGGAACAAATCACCTAAGCTCATAATATTTTGCAGCTTATTGTGTGTCAGACACTCATTGAGGCCTCCTCCTCACCATACGGCCTCCTTTTCCTCCCATTTTAAACTTTATCAAAACTTTATTGAAAAATCGCACGTAATTATTCCTGTAGCAAGATAATAAAATAAAATTCACAGCATAACAAAATAAAAATACAGAACAAGGAAAATAAAAAAGGTTCCTTAAATTGAAACAATAATAAATTAACAAATCAGAAAAAGCCGAAGAAAAAAGACAGAAATACTTAATGAACCCAAATGGGCAGAATTAAACGAAAATATTACATGCTACACCATCAGTTGAACTTTTTATTTGATTAGTTGTACAAATTATTAGTTATATATTATACTTTATGTTTACAAACGACAATTCTACCCCTGTAGGATATGACGATCCAAAGGCGGAGCCAAAGAGAAACGCTCCCCGCGAGAGTCGGAAAATCTCAGCGAATTTCCCGAGCGCGCCGCTCCGCTCCGCTCGTGGTGTGAAAAGCCGAGCGTTTTTGCATTCGAACGTGTACAAGCATTATTGCCGCTCCGCTCGTAGTGTGAACGCACCCTTATTCTACCATAACTACTATGGAAAAAAAATGAAAAGCATTGAAGTAGCATGAAACATAATGAGCTTGTTACAGTAGAACAATATTGAATCCACGACAGAACTTTAGGTAGAAGTAACTGAATCTAAAAATGCTGCAGGCAACAATCCATTCAATCACGTTTCTTCCATAGCAATTAATTTATTAGCATTGCCACGCTCAAACGCCGATGAAGAAACACTTTTTTGTTAAATCAATTTAGTGAACACACCTGCAAGTCACTCTTTAATTTCTTTAACGTGCTATGCTGACTTATTATTTCTTGTAATTTACTGTCAAAACAAAATATATCATTCAACAATTATCTATCGGATTTCTGTTAGAAATCTAGCTCCTTGCTGCGCTATAGAGTTGGCAACACTGCGACTGACTTGGCAGTGCATAACTGGTAGTCTTAAAAGTAGGGTGTATATCTCAATTGTTCTGCCGTTATGTCCTCATGCCTAATCCCAAACCAAAAAGTTTCCCCCGATCTAGAAAAGGAGCGAGGGCTTAAGTTTTAACATTGATAGATTTATTAAAAGCAAGGCGTCAGTCAAATTGTACTTATTGTGTCTGCAAATATAATTTCTTTATAAAGTACTATAGCTTCTAGGTTGCAGACTTTGAAATAATCTGTTGCTGAAATAATTTTCCATTTAATTCATAAGTAGGTACCTGTTAACAATCGTAACACGTAATTTTCGCTGTTATGCTATTATTTACACAGGATGACTCGTGATAGGACTTGGAAATAATTTGTGTAACTTATTTCTGTAATTCCTGAATTCTTCACGAATACGTTGATGTTCTTGTGCCGGCCTGCGTGGAATAGTTAGCAGGTTCAAAACATGAGGTATTATCGGCATTAAAAAAATGTCTGTGGTTGGAATGTCAAAAAGCGGATGTCAAAATAACATTTTCATCTACGAATTGAAGAGTTCATTTGGAACTAATCGTTTCCTCAGTGGAGTACAATTATTGTATCTATGGGAATTAGCGCTCCCAGGGGGAAGATGTGAGGGCCCGAGCTGAGAGTTAGGTGGGCCTTCTTTTTGTTGAAATAAAATGTTCTTTGCTATCTTAAGGACGACCTTTTTCGGTTCACTGTTGTCCTGTTTTTCAGCACCTACTATTTTCTTCTTTAACTTTTATCTTGTTTCATAAACTTCTTTCCAAACTTTTTGTTTCTATGCCCCTCTCCACATAGATTCCGCATTCCTTAATATCCATACTAAATGGTGCCTTCCTCTTTCCTTTCTTCGATACGCTCTTTTTTGTAGCCGTTAAGGAGGCTTAAACTAAACTATTATCTAATCTAATCTTGAAACTAGTCTTTACTGATCGAACTAACTGATGTCGGATCTGTTCATCTATTTCTGGTACCAAAAAGGACCCCACTGTATTTCGCTTTTTTCTTTGGATTTCATTTTTGTTTTATTGAACAGGAGATCTCGGCATTACGAAAACTTCAAAGGCTGGAATGTCAAAAAAACGGATGTCAAAATAATATTTTTATCCACGAATTAATGAGCTCATTCGATACTAGTACTTGCTCATCGTACTAATTTGATGTGGCACCTGTTCATCTATTTTTGGTAATAAAAAGAACTCAATGTATGTTGTATTTTTTCTGTAGATATTTTTTTCGTTTAATCGAACATGAGGTTTTGGCATTACGAAAATCTATGTGCCTAATAGCACCAGTTTTATGGAAAAGTTCCATTTGAAAAATTTGAGTTTTTTTTTTTATGATGTGAATGTCTTGTAAATTTAGAATCCTATAGAGAGTACAAACGTCGGAGCCGCATAGAAGTGGGAGGTGGAGGGTAACTTCTTCTAAAGAGGTATAGCTGTGTAGGATAATTCCGCCCTCTGTTACTTGCGACTCGAAAGCATTAGTGCGGGCCCTAGCTGTCGTCTCCTCATCCCATTAAAGGACGAAGATGTGTAGTGATTGAGAGGGCTGGTCATTGTAGATATTTGATGTCTAAGAATGGAAGTGTGCATATTTAATTTAAAAT
>JACJUY010017666.1:0-11750 GCA_014220935.1 Platorchestia sp. MABIK | reverse complement strand
GAGACTAGGCTGGAGACTAGGCTGGAGACTAGGCTGGAGACTAGGCTGGAGACTAGGCTGGAGACTAGGCTGGAGACTAGGCTTGAGACTAGGCTGGAGACTAGGCTGGAGACTAGGTTGAAGACTAGGCTGGAGACTAGGCTGGCTTGGGTTAGATCGGGTTAGATTTGGTTATATTGGCTTAGGTTGGGTTAGATTGGCTTAAGTTGGTTTAGATTGAGTTAGATTGGGTATTAAATGGTGTATCTGAATGTGTTGAATTGTGTGATTTCAAGTATCATTTTTCGGAATCACAAAAATTGGTACAAATTAATTTTCCGTCCATAATAGAGCTCGTTTTCAAGTGCGAGTGTACGATTACCGTGAGTCCCTTGACTAATCTAGAGCATCACAGTTACTATATTAGCATACTCATGCGAGCTTAAATTAAAAGTCGTTCCACTGCCGGTGCATGGGAGTATCTTCTTAACTTTTTAGCGCCCAAATTTCGAAGGTCTTAGGGTAGCCTATTCCCTACAGACAATATTAATCAAATGCTTTAACAGTTCTGTCAGATGGGCTCTGACTTAATCCCTAGCGTTAATTGAGACCTTTTCGTGTGAGCAACATCTTCGGGCCATAAGGTTCAAAATTTCCTCGGTCGTTTGTGGTTGAAACCTGCACGGCTGTACCTTTTTTCGATGATCCATTAACGTAGGAATTCGAAGGTCAGGGTGGGTGGTAAAAGATGCGTCAACAAGTTCTCACTTGAAAATTTCTTTCAATTTGTCCAGATGCGTGTATGTGCCAAAGAAGATGCAGGGGCGGTGGGCGGGTAGGTGGTGTTGGTGCTAGGGGAAGGGGAGGGGGTGGATTTAGGCCCAGGGTGTGGCGACAGGTTGAGTCCTTCTCTGGGAAGGAGGCTCAATATGGGGTGGGGGGCCTTCTTTGCGTTGCCCCAGGATATTGTCAAAGGAAATTTATAAATTAAAAAAGAAAAAATTCACAGTAAATCATAAATGTAGCAGTTCGGGGAGTTGAATTTAACAACAATGTTGCATTTCAGAGAATCGAATTCAATTCACATAACCACCGAAAAATCTTTGGGACAGTCTTAGGGACAGTACCAGTATTAAAAAATTGGTAAAATGAAAACCGATAAAAACAGTTAAAACGTTTGAGACAGTTACACTCCCCCAATTTTTGTGGACAATCTGCTCGCGTATATTCTTCACATTTTTATTTCAGTTATGAATTAACTTATGCTAAAAAAATTTTACCTCCCAAGTTATTCACCCAAGATCCATGCAGTTCAAATGTTCTTTGTTTCTCTGGAAAGTAAGACTCAAAGGACGTGAAACCTGTGACTGGAGCTGAGAGAGCTTTTTACGCATTTTTTCAATACGATTTTAATTACACGCTGCATAGATAGGCCTGTTTCAGCACGCTAGACACGGTCAATAAATCGTCACAAACATCGAAGGCCCAGTCGAATCACGTAGCTCTCTTCTCTAATTACTTGACAGTAGTCCGTCCCCAGTCATGATCTTGACAAGTGATCGATTGATTTTTGCTGACAAAAACTACAAACAAAGACTAGAAGCCCGCTTTCTGGATCCTCTTCACCCGAGACTAATGCGTTGGTAGTCGTGGGTGAAATTTGAACCGCATTTCTGTTGGCCTCTGCTGGATTACGTCTTCCCAACGCGGCTTAGGTGAGACAACACGTACTTTTGAAACTCAAGAATGCATTCTTCATGGGTCCATAGACTTGACTTTTGATAAAAAACGTTCCTTGAAGCGCTCATTTAAGCAGGTGGGGATGAGGGACCTATGTATGAAATCATAAGTTCAAATTATGAGAGATATGTGAGATGTATACATGCTGATCTCGTCAATCGATCTGAAGCAACCTATTTCCTGAAGATTTCATAGAATTCTATGCGGTCTAATTCATTAGGATAATATGACCTAGATGAAAATCAACTTTGTTTGAGACAAATCTCAACCTAATATTTACTAAGTCCAAATTAGCTGCCGTTTATTTCAATATTTCACTCAATTTCCTCCTCGAAAGCTCACAAAATATTAATTCCATTCTACAGGAGGACTTCAACAGCTTATCGTCGAGTTGAACATTTTCGAGGAGGTAAGGCTCAGAATCAAAGGTCCTCGGGGCTTAATTAATGTGACTTTGTAAGCCTAGAATAAATGAGTAATAGCAGCTAATGGAAGCTGAATGATGGCAGTTGATGGGACCCAATAAATTCATAAACATTATGGTCTTCTAAGTTTTCTGGAGGTTCTTGTTACCTGTGCAAAATTCTTTTTGATAGAAAAGCTATCACAGTTAGCTTTTTCTGGCCAAGAGTCACGTATGGACGAATAAGTTCAAAATTGAATTTCCACTGTATTCGAGACTGTTACCTCTCGTTTATAACAGCGATAATTTCACGGCGCAGGCCTCCAAAATGGGAAATGGTCCAGTCCCGCCAAAAGTCGACCCAGGACGGACAAGTCTGTACGTGGGCTACGCCTGTCATAGGAAGGTACACTACTCTGGCACAGCTTATTTGGTAGAAAGAAGTACTGTCTTTTTTACATTGATCTATAAGAAAGTAATTCACGAACATGTTTATCTACTACTAAGAATGACCATCGTGTGTTTATATATTTATATGTTTCGTGTCAAGCTCTTAATAATAGATAGGAAGAAATTAGCATCGGCGGTCTTGGCTTCAGTTCACCGGTAAATCAATACACTCATTTTCGCTGTACAAGTGCACTATAATAAGTCACTTTAAAAAAATTAGAGCGATCCAGTTATATACTCGAGTCCGAATCGTGGATACCGAGTTCGGCGGTATTCACTGAGAACGCAAAAGAAGAGCTTCTTCCGTGTCCGCTTCTTTCGTCTCTGTGATGCTCATAGGGATGCTTGATGACCATATCACTGATACGGGTTTCACCAGTGCCCAAGTACAAAAATATTTTAATCACGGCTACTATTAGGATGGATGGACATATTTTTTTGACATCCACATCTTGAAAATTTATTGAAAATATTAAATCCCGTCATTTTTGGAGGGCCGTGTACACTAGTGAATTAATCAAATTCGAATTTTTCTTTTAGGATGAGTAAAATAGGCCTTCATCTGCTTGAGGTATCCTAGAAGTCTCCAGAAATGTTCTCAAGTATCAGAACATGTCTTCCTTTCTATTTTCGCGATCTCAATATATAAACGCAAACATTTCACGTATCCTGATCAGCAGTAAATATTCCAATTATATGTTATTTTCTATCAAGCTTTTTTCTGCTCAAGTGTTTCAACGATTTGTTATACAGATTAAGTTATTTCATAATTAAGAACGAATAATCTAGAAGTTTCCACAAGTGAACAAGTTAACGTACAATTTCGTGGATTTGAGGAATTACTGGTTTATTAAGTTCAGAGAATGGAGTTGCCAAGAAGTGATCTTTGATCTTACGAAATAAAATATGAGATACGAAAACTCCTTACGGCTGCAGAAGAAATGATTGATGTAGTTAAAAAATTAAAATTCTTTCTTCGTGTTATCATTTTTACTTATCAGCAGAGCCTTTTAGTTAGAAATTGGCCTAATTTTCTGATAATCTATTTTCTGTTTTTAAGTGAGTTTCGAATTTCACTGATAGCCAGCTTCAAGAGAACGTGCTTCAGAACTCGTGCAGGATGTAATCCGACTTCTTTTATCAGACTCCGAGTTTCGCGTCGCAACTGTGGAATTTTTCACTGTCATCGCCTTCAAGAAAGATTATGCTGTCGTGGGCGTGAAAAATTTAGTTTCAGATTACAGAATATTTATCTCGACTTTTATCGTGCTACTTAATGAGAAATTTTCCAAAACAATGCTCACTCATTGACACGAGAGAACCTATGTCCTTTATCAAAAGTAGGACCTTGGAGTTTCTGCAAAAGCGTCCCGTGAAGACGAGTACAGTTGTGGAGGCGTTTAAGAGGATGTTGTTTGAGATGGTGTAGCTTAACGAAGTCTTGTTGAAGAAGGAGATTTTTGAGAGATATTCTAACGCGGGAGTGATTTAAGAGAATAATGTCTGAAAGAGGGAAGTTTGAGAACATATTGACTTAACTTATTTCAATCAAGCCTGAAGCACACCGTCTCAAACAACACCGTCTCACTCAACATCTTCACGGACAAAGTCCTCTCAACTATTAAAATCTCTAACAACACCATCGCACACGTTACCTCATCATACTACACCTACTCAAATAATACTCTCTTAGACATAACCTTCTCAAACATTTTCTCAAACAACAGTTCAGGATACAACACCATTTCGAACAACACCATCTCTACCAACGCTATTCTTATCCAATCCCTTATCAAGCGTCATCATTCTCAAACTACACGCTCTCAAATGACATTTTCTGAAACTACACCTTCTCAAACAACATCCTCTTAGATTGCATAATCTTAAACAACGTTATCTAGCCAACAACCTGGTCAAGTAACGCTTTCACTAACATCATCCCCTCAAACACCATTTCCAAACGCCATCCCATCGCCCGTATAGTGTGAGAGGTTATTATTTGAGACGATTTTACTTTAGATCATGTTATTTGAAAATGTTATTCGCGAGGGAATTATGTTCGAGGATGCTTTTAAATAGTTATTCTCTTAAAAATTTCATCGAAAGAGTTTGTTTGCGAGGGTATTTTTAGAGCAGGTTAATGTTTGAATAAGAGTTAAAACTGCGTTTTTTGAGGTGATGTTTGAGAGGAGGATGTGCGAGAGGGTGTTGCTTGCGACTAATATTTGAGAGGGTATTATTTGAAGAAGAGGTATTTGAGCAGTTTTTGGGAAAGTGTTGTTTGACAGCGTGTTGATTGAGAGGGAGTTATGTGAGGGTGTGTTCCGTGAAAGTGTGTTGTGTTAGCGGGTTGTGTTTGGAAGTGAGTTGCTTGGAGCGTATTGTTTCAGATGCTGTTTCAAAGAGTACTATCTGAGGCTTTGATGAGCATTTGTTTTTGAAGAGGATGTTATTTGAGGGTTTGTTGTTTCAAAGGATATTATTTGGAGGATTATGACTCATGTATTGTTTAAAAGGAGCAAATTAGAGACGATGTTTGCCTGAGTGTTAGAGTTGATTTTGCTTGATAAGGTGAAGTTAAAGAAGGTGTTGTTTGAGAGGGTAAAGTTTGAGATTCTGTTTGAGTGTGTGTGTTGTGTGAGAGGATCTTGCTGTGGAAGGTGTTGTTTGAGAGGGTGAAGTGTGAGACGCAGTTTGAAGGGAGGAAGTTTGAAATATCGTTTGAGTGGGTTTGGTTTCAGGGGAGATGTTTGCATGGCTTATTATCGGAGGCAAAAATTTGAGATGTTTTTTGAAAAAATGCTGCCTAAAATAGTGTTGTATGAGAGGGTTTTGACTGTTGTTTGAAAAAGTGGAGTAGGAAGCGTGATGCTCGAAAAGGTGTTTAACACCATGTTGTTTGAGATGGTGAGTTTTGAGAGGACATTGTTCAAAAAGACGTTTCTCAGGAAGGTGTTCGTTTCTTAACAGGCTGTTCGTTTGAAGGGTTGAAGTTCGAGGAGGAGATGTTGATCGAGAAGGTGTTACTTGTGAAAGTGTAGCTTGGCGATATTTTGCCTGAGAGAGCGTTGTTTGAGAGGGTGAAATTTTTGATGAGGTTGTTCGGGAGAGTGTTGTCAAGAGAGTGATGTTCGAGAGTATGTTGTTTGAAAAAGTGTTGTTTGAGTCTAGACGTTTCAAATTATTTCACTTGAGTAGGCGTTGATTGAAAAGACTTGGTGTGAGAATTTGTGGCTTAACGACTGTTGTATGAGAAGTTGGGGTTCGGAAGAGTGATGTTTGAGACGATGCTTTTTAAAAAAGAGGTGCTTGAAGGGTGTGATTTGAGAGGTTGCTGTTTGAAAGGACTTTTGAACGATATTTGTTCTAGAGGATATTATGTTGTGTTGCTTTAATGGGCGTTAATTCAGATTGTGTAATTATGGGGAGTGTTGTTGGAAATATTGGTGTTCGAAAGAATGATGTTTGAGAGAGCGCTGTTTGTGAGCTTGCAGTTTGAGAAATAGTGTTGTTTGAAGATTGTGTTGTTTGAGAAGGTAATGTATGAGGAAGTATTGTTTGAGTGATAGTTGTTCCAGAGGATCTTGCTTCCGAAGAGAAAATTGCGAGGATTGTTGTTTGAACTGTAAATTTGAGAGGTCTTGTATGAACAGGTAATGTTTAAAAGATAGTTATTCGAGAAGGTGTAGTTTGATGAACTTTTGTCTGACGGAAGGATTATTTTGAGAGGTTGGTGGTTGAGAGGGCGATGTTCAAGAGGGTTTTGTTGGAGAACGTGTTGTTTGAGCTTGTTGTTTGAGAAGCAATCACCTGAATAATAATTATTTGACAGGAAGTTGCTCGTCGGACTCATGTTTCAAAGGTAGAAGTTTGAAAAATAATATTTCTTGCCGTTATTACACGTGGGCACGCTAGCACAGAAGACGTATATCAATTCTTTTAGTTTACAGGATTTGATGCCTAAAGCATTCACAGCTATTGCGTTCACACTTCCCTACTGCTATGTATAAGCGCTTGGTTCTTTTACGCATTGATTGAACGGAATTGTAGTCTCTGTGAACGTTGAGTTCAAATAAGGTCAAATGAACTTTGCTTGTATGCAGGAAGAATTTCCTTCGTTCGGGAATAGCATTAATTTTTTTTTTCTCAGATGAGTTCATGGGGGAAATTTCAAATAGTAAATTAATTTTGACATGAATTAACGTCTGGTCGAGAACTCAGCGGACGTTTCCACTGCCTGGTCTTCTGGAAGCTCTAAATTTTAGGAGCTAAAATGCCTCCAGAACAACGCGTGTGAAAAGCACTTCTTCAGTCCCGCGTTTTATCTATAGCCCATGTTAAGCAAACGTCTGATGATTATAGATTATTGCATCACTGAGTAAACTTATGCATTTTTTCTTTCATTCTCGAAGACTCCGTTGTTTTTGTGTAAAAACCTCCTGAAATGGGATGGCTGTTTGTGGAACTACATTGGGTTAGTTGTTTTGCTCCACTGAAAAACACTGCGGTGAAAAAAAAGAACAAGACCCCAGAAGATTATTAAGAACAAAGAGTGATTTTGAAAAACATGCTAAGGCAGATAAAAGTCGGAGTGACTTCATCAGCTCGCCATTTGACAATTGAAAGCCTTGTAAGCAGTCTCATATAAACAATTTTGTCATAGACTCCCCCACCAGTAAGCAACTTAGAGGAAAAACAAGTAACTCATTTACATTCATTAATTCCTTCAAAGATTAGGATCTAATGCCCACGGTAACACACTTGTTATTAACGCATCGACTGCGACAAAATTCAAAAGTCCTCTCAGAAGCACTTCCTTGCTTTTCGTGGTAGTTCCGAGGATATTGATTTCATTCCCCAACAAGATTAAACGAAGTAACTCATGCGAATAACCGTATTTAGATCAGTGATCGGGTTCATCGGGAACATGCGCGTATTCGAGGCCTGCTGTAACAAGAACATGTGAGAACAGACATCCGTGAGATGAACGATAAATGACTTGTACTGAATAAAATGTAATGACCGAACCGACTAATTTATCTGGTACAGGTTGACGTTTTTTGTAACCGTCAGGGTGCTAGGAATATTGAGGCTGCTCCTGTTCTCAACAGTTGTGAAAACGAAATCCTGCCGCTGGTTTTCGGTTTACGCTCTGGGGACGCAAACTCGAGCACAAATTTCTGAAATATTTAATTTTAGTTTTAGTATTTCAATAGTAAAGTATTAAATGTTAAAGTTCAAATCCTGAAGCTAGTTCACAACTACGTGAGCTGGTGGGACTAGTGCACTAGGTGAGTAAATGGGACTAGTGCTTGAGATGAGTTAGATGTCATAGTATTAGTGTCACCGTTATATATCGTATAGTACCCCAGTACCACAGTACCCCAGTACCCCAGTACCCCAGTACCACAGTACCACAGTACCACAGTACCACAGTACTACAGTACCACAGTACCACAATACCACAGTACCACAGTATCACAGTACCACAGTATCACAGTGTCACAGTACCACAGTACCACAGTACCACAGTACCACAGTACCATAACGCCATAGTAACACAGTACCGCAGTATCGTATATAATATATATATATTATCACTGTACCAGAGAACCATAGCGTCACAGTACCACAGCACCATAGTACCACCTACAGTACCACAGCACCATAGTACCACCCACAGTACCACAGCACCATAGTACCACCTACAGTACCACAGCAACATAGTACCACCTACAGTACCACAGCACCATGGTACCACCTACAGTACCACAGCACCATAGTACCACTTACAGTACCACAGCTCCAAAGCATCAAAGACACGAATAGATCGTTTCAATTTGGTTGAGTCCATTGTCAATAACTGTCCAATATGTTCACAAAATTGAAAAAGAAATATAATATAATCGATCACCATCTACAGGATTTTCCACATTTTTTGGCCGTTTTTCGTTATAATATGTTTATGGTCTTCAAAATCAGCATCTTAGACCATTCTGTTCTGATCTGAAGAATTATAGCCCACGGATTCCCCGAGCTCAAACGACGGAGTTGGAAATTTGATTCATTTTAGAACGCGAGGCTTGCTCTCGTTCTCTCCTGAATTTGACTCCATCAAACTTTTCCTGTTGGTGAAATGTTGGGACACATTGCGTCAAAAAATACGCATACCTCGTGCGGTAATGTCATTTTAAGAATCTACTCCATATTCTCGCAACAAGAAACCACGTGTGAGAATCACACGCTGGTTATAATGTCTGTTAGTTTCCACATCCTGCTGTGAAATTTTTCAATGTTGATAAAACAAAATTGGACTTTTCTTCGTTTCTAGTACCCTGCTTTGATGTCTCAATTGGTCTTCATGATTATTTTTTGTCTTGGAAACGACTAGCAGAGACAGGGGATGTGCGCTGAAGGAACGGCTGAAAGCTGGCGTGCTTCACTCGAGTAGTGTTGGCTCACAAAGCTTGGTAGACATTGACGGCAAAATTCGATCGCAGAGTCAGTGCAAAGCTAAACTTACAGCATGACACAACACCGAGTACGGGCGAGTCTAATGAGTTACAGCGCTGCTGGAGGGTCTGCCATAACAGCATGTAAAAGGACGTTAAATATTTCAAAGAAGAATTGTCACATTCGATGATGTTTCAAAATGGAAATATCCATCAGAATCAAAATTTTAGCATCATTAGCTAATGATCATATTTACCGTTCTCTTTTTTTAGGTAAAGATTATTGGCTATAGATTTTTTCGAACGAATGGGTGGGCTCTTATCTTATGTCCTAAGGCATCCAAGACTGTAAAATGCAACGTCACCACAATCGAGATTAAATCTAAGTACACGTTTTTAAGGTCCAACTCTACCATTTCATCTTATCGAATACTTCTTTCTCAACTGTTTGACAGTAAACAGAGTCCTATAATAAGTAGTAAACTAAGGAAGTGGGATACTCACTAAGGAAAGTTTACAGAGCATTGACTTGAGAGTACCTAAACAAGCATAAAAATAACTACGATAAACCTGCACAAACAAGTTGATGAGGCCGTTTTAGAGTTTCAATAATGAGGTTTGCACTCCTGAAATCAGTGACCGATTGCGCCCAGGCCGTTAATTCGAACAGACTGAAAAATGTGAGCGTTAATTTGAACATGAAACTGAAATTCAACATTTTGGTATTTTCTAGAACGCAAACTACACGGCTGATTTTACACCATCACAAACGCTGGGTAAATAATACCCCCATTTGGGAAAATAGAGAAAAACACGAAACATTCCTTTTAATGAAAGTACAAAACTAAATGGACACTAGTGTGCCTTGGTCCTTATTCCTCCTTGTACAAGATAATCAAACAATGACATTGTGCCGTAGGTATGATTTAACTAACAGAACTCTAAAAAATACTGACAACTTTGACTTGAGTTAACATTGATTAGGTTTACATTGAAAATCAATCCAGTTTTGTGTTCTAGAATAAAGAATTTAATAGCAATCCTCTTCTATGTATAAATGTGTGTAGGGACTCTTTTGTCTTTTGTTGCTTCAAATAGCTGTTACTTAGAAAAGTGAATTACAAATACTAGCAAGTGAATCAAGACGAATTTCCGTATTAAGTTACGAAGGAAATTTTTGTGTAAACTGAAATCTGCGAGCCTGAGCAAATAAAAATTACAGAAAACTTCGACAAATGCATGGACTTGACAGTGTGTGGAGCGGCGCCTGTGTGGGGCGGGAAATAAATTAGGCACGGCCAGGCCCACTCTGCGTGCTCTCTATTTTGGATTCCTTCGAACGAATTTATGGACATAGGTTGTAAATACGGCTGGGTATTTTTCACTGCACGCGTCATATAATGCAGATTTAGAATTTTATGATACCTTACAATTGAGAGAATGATATTATTGCTATCGGAAGATCATTCTGCTGAAGTTTTACACAGTGACGCTTGACAACTTTTGGGTTTGTATCTTGTACAATTTTTTCATTTAGGAACTCGAGCATACTGTAAAATTGAATAATACGTCAAAGAACTTTTACCTATATCACCCACAAAGATTTTTGGTGAAAATGCGTAACTTGAACAGTTAGAGCGAAAAATGCGAGGGATGAAAATTTAGCGAAATTTTACATGTCGTAAATAGTCGCCATAAGTTTGGAATTACCTCTTGTGACCTTTACATCTACAATCACTTAGAAAATTTTGAGAATAGTTCTTTCCATAACCTTACAATTGTAACACTGTGTGAGTAAAAATGTTATGAAACATCCAGTATGTAACAGCTTTGATCAAAGATCCGCAACATCATGAAGCTGTTTTAAAACATTCGTCTAGTTTAAGAAAATCGTCTATCACTCTACGCTTGCAATACAGACTTTGACCGTAATTCAACTGTGTACACCACATTTGTGTTGCGACATCTTATTGATGGTAATTTGGTTATGTTAGAAAATGTGTAGGGTCTTAAGTAAATTGTAAAATAATATCAGACATGATTGCAGCTCTACATTCTTGTTCTCCGTTTTTAATTAACCCTCACTGAGATTGTGAATGATTTGACACCTATCAAGTACAGATAATTACCTGAGAAGTTTTACTTATGAGTTAAAATTTTGAAATTTTAGCACAGCTTCTGGTAAATAATGGTCTAAAAGTTCATCAAAAACTCAACAAGCGTAAGAAAAACTATACTATTCGAATTGCACAAGCTCTGTTCTGCTAATTTTCTGCTCAGAACTGTAGTACAATACAAGTAGCATAAGTGAATACTAAGTATTTATTACGATCACCGGGCAAAAAAAAGCTCACTTCGGCCATTCTCAACAAATTCACTAGTTAAATTAAATCTTAGGTAAAAACGCTTTCAAAACTGTAGTAGAAATCCGTGAGAGGGAATAAGTCAAATGTTATCTTATTTTTTCAAAATAACCTACCAGATTTCTCTATTTTCCACTGTTACACAATAAATGCTTACATTGAGATAAAAACAATGCTTCAATCCATAAAATTTGTGGTCATGATTCTTCAGTTGAAAAATATTATTCAGTGTGGCATGAAAATTAAATAAATCTTTGTTTTCTACAAATGTGAGAAAAAATGTTAAAACCATAACTAAAATAACATTTTTCAAAGGTGAAAGAATTGATTGGTTGTGTAACAAAATAATTCTTTTGGCATTAA
>JACJUY010017665.1:0-11756 GCA_014220935.1 Platorchestia sp. MABIK | reverse complement strand
ACAACCTAATTACCACAACCTGATTACCACAACCTGATTGCAACAACCTGATTACCACAACCTGATTGCAACAACCTGATTACCACAATCTGATTATCACAACCTCCTCCACACCCCAATACTAAGCCGACTGCTGATTACATCTGGAGTCTTCAGTTATAAAACGGTTCCGAGTCGCTAAACTTGAGGAACTCCTCCCTACTATGTAAATGTGCGGCGCCCACACGTACCGATAGAGCACTTCTGCTGGCTTAAGCTTCACACTCAGTTCATGCGGGAATTTTTTTTTTGTTTGGTATACATGAAAATCAACGTTTCATATTGAAGAGAGTCCTAATTGACAAAATGAAGTGATCGAAGAAGTAATTCTTGTGAGAGACTGTTTTTGATTTATCGGAATTTCGGCTGCAAGTTTATGCATACGCTCCACTGCGTGGTTTGATATTAGCATATACATTTGATCCCTCTTTTATAATGGGACTTTTTTGCCTTGCCTGACTGATGGACTTTGACTGACCAGCAGGCCTTGACTGACCAGCATGCCTTGGCTGACCAGTAGGCCTTGACTGACCAGCAGGCCTTGGCTGACCAGCAGGCCTTGACTGACCAGCAGGCCTTGGCTGACCAGTAGGCCTTGACTGACCAGCAGGCCTTGACTGACCGGCAGGCCTTGACTGACCAACAGGCCTTACTTACCAGCAGGCCTTGACTGACCGGCAGGCCTTGACTTAGCAGTGATCTTTGATTAACCGAAATCCTTTAAATGAACAAAAAGTTTTGACCGACCGGCAATTTTCAATGGATTATTCGTTTATGAGTATTGTTTAATAATCTGTCAAACTGCTTTAACTCGTACATGGAAACCTTCTACAACCTCTCAAATGCATGGAAAACTATCAGGTATCTTCCTTAGCGTATGTTTTATTGAACTCCTGTCCAACCAATCATCTTCCTTTCCTTTCATTAATTCATTCTTTCTTTCCTTTTCTTTTTTCTATTCCTAAACTTTTTCTCCATTTAATTCAATGGTTTTTCCTTTCAAATATTCTTCTGATTCTCTTTTATTATTTTACACTTTTCTCCTACTCATATTCTTGTTCTGTTTGTTTTTTATTTTCCGTTTTTTACATATACTTCTCCTCCATCCCCATCTTTCCTTCTTCTAACTTTCCAATAGCCTTTCCGTTTCCATCCACGACTCTCCTCCTCCACCCCTAACCTCCCCGCCCCTCAAGCACAAAAGGGCGCGAAGACACCGAAGAGGAGCAGGATGCAGCCCCCACCGCCCCCCCGGACGTGAGAACGACGCTCATGGAGATGCGGCCCAGCATCGTGGAGGACTCGGTCACAGAGGAGCAGGGCGAGTATCTCGCGCAGCTCAACAAGCAGGTGAGGCAGGAGGCAGGGATCTCGTATCACCGATACCTGCGTTGAATGTGCTGGTGAGCGAAGCGATTTGTGATTGTACGTTGTATGAGAGGGAAATGATCTAACTTTCAACTCATGCATTTGCGTGCTCATCATAGCCGTATGGTTTAAGGACCTGCCCTTCCGTGAAGGCATCGAGGGTTCGAATCCCAGTTCTGGGCGGCGATTTTCTCCGTTGGGTATAGCGGAAAAATACAATGCACAATACCCCATTCTACCCAGGTGTCTGAAATGGGTACCGGTCTTAACCGGGGGAAGGCGTCATGACGTCCTGGAGTTAGTTTATAAGGCAATTGAAAAACCAATGTACCAGGTGATATGTTTCAGGCTTGATTGGAAATAAAGCATTCTTAGATGCCGATGTTTGTTTGTTTGTTTGAGAACTTTGTCTATAGAGCTCAAAATATGAGGATGAAGTAACATAACTATTTCAATTCCTGTTAAAAACTTTGTTTCCAGAGCTCAAAATTTGACAGTGAAATAACATTCTCGTTTCGGCTTCTTCTGGTAAACACTTTTGCTTCAGAGCTTTCGAAACACACAATCTCATTGGTAGAAACTGTATATAAAAAAGGACTTTTGTCGCAAGTAAACGGAGGAAATGAAATGTACAATGGAATTTGACTACAATGAGCATGTATTTGTTGTTGAAATATAGAAAAACATACCAAAAAACTAAAATTCTCTCAAAGTACATACTATGGAAGAACAAATTTGACTAGTAGAGTAAACAAATTGCGCGTAGAGCCAGTAAGCTTTACTGGTCTCGGGCTCACATTAAAAAGTCCAATTTCATTAGCGTATAAAATTTGCATGATGAACGGTCCAATTCACACGACTCGCCAAATTTTTTTTTTGACAGAACTAGATTTTCTAGATGATTTTTTCTGCCACCAAACAAATTGATTTATTTTATTTTCTTTGTATTAGTTTGAAGCTCAATAGTGTAATTAAAAAACAAATACTTCAAATCTTTCGGGAATACGACTCAGAATTCCATGTAGAAATTTTATATCGTCACAATTTCAACACAGGACGTTTGTTTACGTAGAGTGACGGCTCAGATTTCGTGTACGGTGCTGAGCGATGTAGGGCACTGGCATCAGTGTAGGGAGGTAGTCATCTCCACACTCGTGTTCAGGTCACTCCCAGCACTACCACGCCCATCACAACCGTATCTATAGCAACATAGAGGGTCGTGCCCATAGATGTGATCTCTCTGTTCGCCTGACAGGATTATTAGTTTCAGCTCGATGCTGTCCTCCTGAGTTAAAGTTATCTGGAAGTAAGTTATTTCTTCTCCAAAGTTAAATTCTCAATTGCTGCGACATGTCAGTACCTCTGAATAGTTTAGAGTAGCACGTTGATTACGTTTGTGGGTTTGCCACGTTAAGTTAGGTTGCGAATAGCTGAATTGGAAAACCGAGTTCACAGTTCGAATGCATTTCCATCCTCTGTAAAAAGTGGGGAAAATATAATTGCACGATTGTTTTCCCTTTGAACCCAAAATCTATTTTAAAAAATGCAGTGATATAATTAAAATGGGACGCATTTGTGCCGGTGCATAAATGAGCTACAAACTTAGTGTTACGTAGTCAACGTGTACAGTTCCTAGATTTCTAACGGAATTTATTTATTTCAGGTAAATCTGCTTCTCCATAACGTGCACTTTAGGAAAAATTTGATTTTTTGTTACTTTTTTCTATTTTTCACCCACTATTATGTATTTATTCTGGACAAATTCTATTGCAAGCGTCAATTTCCAGGAAATGTGGGGTAAATATTTCAAAATTCACAGTTCCTATACCGATAATTTGAAATGTGAGACTCGAAGGCTCCAGTGATAAAATTTTCAATAGAAAAAATCGAGCTTTGTTTGTTTTTTTAACATTTCAAGCATTTTTACCTAATCTACGCCTACAAAACATAAATCTACTTGGGTTTAATGAACGATCGAAAGAATCTTTGCCTTTTATGTAAGCTGGCACATGGTTCAAATTCTGAATGAATAATTTAAAGTGAATGTAAACTTTGATTAATTGGAAAAGTGAGCGAATGTCATGACGATGAATGACCGCATGAATATTAGCTTCTCTTAACAAGTAGGTGATGAAATGTTGTCAGGGCAATGAATGAATTAATGCCCGATTAGATTTTAGCCGCATTGAATAAATAGGTGAAAGAATATACTGTCTGCTAGGTGCGTTGGGTGAATAAGTAGATGTAAGTTGTTGTGAATACAGAAGGGAATACTCGTGAGTACTTTCTAACCTTAATCCAAGAACAAATAAATAGCAGCGACGCTTTAAAAAGCATATTAACTCCTGTTACTGTGGCTGGCAGATAGACGTCCACCAAGCCGGTGAGATATATGAAACAAAGCTATAGAGTGAGCAGCGGTTTTTTAAAAATGGTTAAATCTATGAGCAAGTACTTATTCCAACGTTCATCTCAATATGAGCGGAATAACTGAACACAAATGAGAAAACAGTTTTTTCGGTGCTTTCAAGTACTGAAAGTGACTACTAACGAACTTTTTCGTCACTGAGAGGTACGGCGCTAGTAATGTTTTCCATTATCCTCCCTTCAGGGGGATACAAACTGTACATCTATGAAAATCAGAGCTCCCAGGGGGAAAATATGAGGTCCGGAGCTCAGCGTTCAGTAAATCTTCTTGATGTAACAAAATAAGTTGTCTGCTGTGACGGACCATCGTTTTACGATGCGCTGCGTCCTGCTCTCCAGCACGTATTGCTTTTTCCTTCAACTTCATGTTCCATAAGCTTTTTTCCTAACTTACTGTTCCTATACGCAGGGTGTGACATGAACTACCTCACACCAATAGCATGTACTTCTGCAAGTTTCTGTTGCTTTCTTTCCTTTTCTGAAGTAAAATAGCATCAGTTATCGGTAGTGCTCTGCTTGGCCCGTCATTTCAAAGGCTCGAATGCAAGAAAATATATTAAAACTTCTCTACTTGGAGGCTCTTATGTAAACATGCTCACTGTACCTAGTACAGGATTTAGAGAATAAAAACTTTACAAACGATCTTTAGCAGGTCAGAAAGATGACATTCACAAAATGAAGGAACTCTTTTGCCGACGCAATATTTAGATCATTTCAAACCTAGATGTGTACTGGCATGGGAGCATTATTGAAGCATGTCGCACTGAAAGTTTATGATTTCATACAAATTTAAGAACTCATGATCATCTCATGTTTAAATCTGGGGGAAAACAATTTTTTCTGTTTGATATATCCATCGCTTTAGCATGAATGTGTGACTACTGATGTATTTATATTTGTAATTGTTTTTTTATCGCAATTGCATTGTAATTGTATTTATCATGTATTGTGATTGTATTGTATTTGTATTTGTATTTGTATTGTATTTCTAATTTACTGCTATTGTGGTGTAATTGTACCGCAATTGTATTGTAATTGTGTGGTAATTGTATTTTTAATTGTATTTATAATTATATTTGGAATTATATTTAAAACGTGTTGAAATTGAATAGAATTTGTATTTTATTTGTAAGTAATTGTGCGTGAATTGTAATTGTATTTGTTTCTATGTGCATGCGTATTGCTTTAATTTGCATGCTTGAATAAATTTTTTACTGAAAATTGATAAATTAGAAATTTACCGATACTGCCTATCGTTCAAATGAACGATGTTCGTCAGTTAGCGTAATGCAAACTACTGCAACTAATACAAACAAAAATAATTAAGAAGTCATTAATTTCATCAATTTAGTTTATTAATCAATTGAATTATTTAAACTAACCTAAATTTACCGTGGAAATAATTTTGTCAATTCAGTTGATTTGGTTCAATTATTTTACAAATGCAATGAAGTAATTGCGTCACTGTAACTAATTTTGTAAATTTAATTAGTTTTATCCAATTTATTCAGTCAACTAATCAACTTCACAACTGCAATACGCATCTCCAATTAATTAGTTCACTTGATTTCACTATTTCAATTGCTGTTTCGTAAATTGAATTCATTGAATCGATTTTGTTTGGCGAATTAAATGAATTTGGGCCATTAATGAATTTCGTAAATTTAAAATAAACTCCATCTAATTTATTTTATTTCGGGGATAAATTTTCAATGCAATTTTGATGTTGTTCTGTAAATTCATTTGACAAAAAGTTCGTCATCTTGATACGCAGTTCATTCAATTGTCAAAACTAAATTTCGTTTATATCAATTTCGAGGGATAACTTTTAGTACCAATTCCGAGTGCTTACATTAAGGGCCAATTCTGAGTGTTCATTTCGAATACCAATTTTCAGTATCAGTTTCAGGGCTATTTTTGAATATTATTTTCGAGTTCAATTTTTGAGTTCCATATCAGACTACCATGTCTGCGTACCATGTCTGTGTACCACGTCTGAGTACCGTGTCTGAGCACCATGTCTGAGTACCATCTCTGTGTACCATGTCTGAGTCCCATGTCTGAGTACCATGTCTGAGTCCCATGTCTGAGTCCCATGTCTGAGTACCATGTATGAGTACCATGTCTGAGTACCATGTATGAGTACCACGTATGAATACCATGTATGAGTATCATGTGTTCATACATGGTCTGAGTACCATGTCTGAGTACCATGTCTGAGTACCATGTCCGTGTACCATGTGTGCGAACCATGTGTGCGAACCATGTCTGTGTACCATGTATGCGTACCATGTGTGCGCACCATGTCTGAGTACCATGTCTGTGTACCATATATGTGTATCATGCGATTACCAGGCTAATAATAGAAAAACGATTGTTACCAAATTTTATTTGAACAAATCGATAAACTGTCACGGAACAGATAAGGCTGGCGCCTCCCTGTATTCGTAGTGAAGGATTTAAACCTCATAGTTGGAGGGGAGAAAGGAAAATTTAGGGCGGAAAACACAGAAGGAGAAATGATAGAACAGGTGGAAAATAGAAAAATAGCAAGCTTCTGGTCTGCTCACCCACACCAGTACCTCAGATCAACACGGGAAAATGAAACGACTAATTGAACATTTATAAATTTTTATTCAAGTAAGCTAATGAACACGTGAATTTTTGATGACAACACATATTGAAACTGAAAATGAGACAAATGCGAAAAGCCCACACTGATGCGAATTCAAACTTTTGCATTACAGTTGACGAAATGAGGGAACAGGAATAGTATTACCTACAAATACCGAAAGCACACCAGCTAAATTTATGCACGTCACCGACTCCAAATGATTAGCGTTTTGCAAGATTGCCTCTAACTCGGTGGCTCAACAGTTTGTTTCTCGCGGCTAATAAGCAAGAAGAACACACTAAGCGCGCCTGCACTCCATAGCCTGCAACCTTCCTGTGCGTCGATCGCCGGCTGGTTGCCCATATAAAGCTCAGGGGATTCTCATGACGCTCACTCCTGCTCGCGCCATCTTGGTGGCAATTTGACGCGACACCAAGCGGTTGAGTGTGTTGTGATACGATAGCGTCATTCTCACTCCCTCCCTCCTGCGAACAATAATGTAGTTGAGTAATCCATTCCCCCTTAAGCCTTCATTTCCTGTGATATAACTGTCAATGAACCCCTCAAATTAAATATTTCACAAGATCCCCACTAGACTCCTACCGAACATACTTATTTTGTTATTTTATTTGAATGCATAATAAAAACACACAAGAAATATAAATTCAGAAGATTAGTATTGGAGTGAGTTACTTGACAGACAAACGCGCCTTTCCCCACACAATAGAATGTTAAACAACGCTCTCACTATTTTTAGTTAATTGAAGCATCCAATTTATCATGAATTCCATCAGAGAAATAATTATTTAACCCATTTTAAGCCATATTAAAAAGAAAATCAAAACACCCTGCTTGAGAACAAAAATGAGAAAAACATTACACTTGTTCAGGACTGTAACACAATCTCTGACTGCTGACTGCCCCAATCGTTTGAGAACAATAATCAATATAATGATTGATTTGAAATCCTATCACTTCCTAACACGCAAAAGCTTGCTCACCTCCCCTCTGTTGCTCTCTGGGCCTAAATCTTGCCGACGAACTTCCACAGAGTAATGTTGACGGTAAAGCGGGCACGCTTTTCCCCCGTTAAGTTTGAATAGTTCCAGCCCAACTGAGGCGCGATGTGGGCTGTGCGGGGGCCCGCGAAAATCCCGCTTCTCCTATTGGCTCGCCCTCGAGCGTCACTTCCCTATGCTCACATGTCCCTCGCTGCCATCTAATATTACTACGCACATCCCTCTCAAACTCTTTTGAGAACCCAAAAACCCCTTTGTTCCCTTACTCGTAGAGAATGAAATTTAACTCTTTACTTTTCTATCCTATGTATTTATGTTGCAATCGGTTCTTCAGGTATGCAGCTGCACGCACTAGCTCTCCATTCTGCTCCTGTCCCTCGCATACTCCCCCCTTCTCTTGGTGAAATCCACCCCTATTCGCCTCTCTCAGACCGCGGACGCGTCCGGCTGTGTTTCGCACGTTTTTGTTACATATTTAAGATGTATCTTCACCATAACATGTATCATCACAAAACAAATGAAAGCTTTTCCCAGTCATCTTACTTCTCAAAGGTTGGAACTATTTCCATAGCAGTTGCAAATGTTCGTAAATTAAAAAATTACTTTTCCTTCATGAAACTAGAAATGAAACACGAGACAGGTAAGAAGGATGCTTCACGGTTCTAATCATAGCTGAAAAATTAAACAAAAATACACAAATACGTAAAATACAAGTACGCAAAAGCGTGCAAATACGTAAAATACAAGTACACAAAAGTATTCAAGTACGTAAAATACAAGTGCACAAAATTATGCAAATACATAAAATACAAATGCATGAAAGTGTATAAATACATAAAATATAGGTACATAAAAGTGTAGAAATACATAAAATACAAATACGCAAAGGTATACCAATACAAACACTTGACATGCGACACCAACGGAGCTGCCGCCAAAATCCTTCATTACGGGCGCTCTGATCCAATCTTCAATGGAGGTTGGTAGCGAATGTTGTAGTTATTGAAAGCCATGACTGGACTGGGACTTTCTGCCTTTGTGTATGACTTCAGAACATGACTTTATTCTTCTATATGAGTTTAGGGTATGACTTTATGCGTTGATATTATTTTAGGGTTTGACTTTATAACCTCTGTAGGATATGACATTATTCTTCTAAATGAGCTTAGGATCTGACTTTATGCTATTTTATGATCTTTATACATGAATTTATTCTTTGATATGCCCTTAGGATGTGGTTTCATGTTTTTTAAGTCACGTAGTTGTTCGAGATGTTAGGTTACCTCAGCTAGAGATAGGTCTTCGGGACGCCTGTCTTTTGTGCCCACTGTAATTCTTTCAGTGCCTTCGTTACCATGTCTTCTTTCCCTTTTCTTCCTCTTCTTTCTTAACTTCTTTTTATGCTCAGGGTATCCTGAGTGGGAACACACATTGTGGATAGATTCTTTGCTGTCTACTGTTCACATGAAATGGTTCCTTTTTACTTGCTTAAGTTCGCCTTTGTTTGTGGCTGGGGAGGCCGAAACTGACTAATTTAGTATTATTGTAATGAAGACCATGTATACAAAAGTTGTTTCGCAAGATTTTTTTTGTCACAACGTACATCATTTAAATTTTCTCAGAAGAATGCTGCAGCCCACTCAGTGTAGCAGACCACTCACTGCAGCAGCCCACTCACTGCAGAAGCCCACTCAGTGCAGCAGCCCACTCAGTGTAGCAGCCCACTCACTGCAACAGCCCACTCACTGCAGCAGCCCACTCAGTGCAGCAGCCCACTCACTGCAGCAGCCCACTCAGAGCAGCAGCCCACTCACTGCAGCAGCCCACTCAGTGCAGCAGCACACTCACTGCAGCAGCCCACTCACTGCAGAAGCCCACTCACTGCAGCAGCCCACTCATTACAACAACCCACTCAGCTCCTCCGTAGAAATTCGCTTCAATATTCCGACAAAATTGCTCAGTGTGCAGCAAGAAATTAAGCTCCCCAGCAATTTTGCCCGCGATATCCGAGTTGACTGGCGCTTCTCATTTATTTTCCAACGCAAGCTCCCTGACTCGGGCTGTGAAGGCTCAATTCTAGAGGTGCTTGTTTTCCTGAACGTCAAAACAGTTCTGGAAATGCTATAGGACTGGTGCTTAATGCTTAGTGCTATAGGACTGGTTTGTTCCCCCCGTGTTCACCAAATGACGGCCTTTATTTCAAGGTAAAGCTGTGGTTCAGTTCATGAATATGTTCTGAAATGTAGTGCTAGAAAGTGTGTTCGTTTGTTTTTCGATTCCTCCTCTTCATGTTTAATTTTTTTTTGATGAATTTGAATTGAAAAAAATAAATTGCACTTTTTGGCACAACAATAGCAAACAAAAGTTTGCTGTCGTTGCGTGGTGTTCAGGTCATTTTTTCCAAAATAAACAGGGCGCCAATAGCGACGGACACACCACCCAAGCAAGCATGCAAAAACTTTGTATTATGCTGTAAACATTACTGTGTATTACTATACTACAATTAATACACACACATAGAAATATGTCAGTAGGTTGACGCAATGTTCAGTTTGACCGCACTCAAGTCTTTATTTAAGTCAGGCTTATGGGTAGATATGAATGAAGATTCTAAAATGCCAAGATCTATTGCAATTAATTACTATATTAAAATGAATTATTATGCTCCTACCTTTTTATCAAACAACTGTACATAACCTTGGAATCATTTTCAGCTCTTTCGTTGGTTACACCCTTCGTTGCGATGCGCATCAGAAGAGGCTGCCACTCTGGCTGCTGTATTTTGTCTGATGAGAAACTACATCAAAATGTTGGTGGAAGTGTTGTCCTCCCTGCGCTCGTTACAAGCTCCAAGTGCCTAACTCATGACAAAATTTACTAATAAATCCGCTTGCGGCCAAATTAAACTGCCATTACAAACTTTTCTTTACTAAAATAAAATACGTAGATATTTTTGAAATCAATATCCTTTTTGTTGATACGAATTCTTTACGTTTTCTAATCCCTCGGATATTTAAAAGAAATTTCTGTCAATTCACTTCAGCTACAAAAAAGCCTTTGGGACTTTATTATTTGTGCCCACTTTGGCTTCTATCAGTCGTCATGCCTTCTTTGCTATCTCTTCTTTGTATTTTGTCCCTTCCTTCCTTCCTTCTTATTTTTGTTCCTTCCTTCTGTGTTTATGCGCAGGGTACACTGTGTGAAAACACACCTCGCACGCAGAGTCCCCATTAAACTAACTAACAACAACAAGAACATGCGAGAACTTTGAATAAGAAGTGGCGCGTGAAAACGCTGCTCTCAGAGACTGTCACCGACACAAAGAAAAGCTCCAAATTAAAGAAGATGGAACCAAAGATACCGTCACGCTCGTCTCGGTGGTCATCCTTATACTTCTACTCTGTATTTCCTGTGTACATACACTCTATCTGTTTTGTTTTTACTCTGTGTCTCCTCATTTAATTTACTGAACTTTAATGCGTATTTACGTTTTTTAATCCATAAAAACTCTGTATTCACCCTGTACATACCCCTCACTTACCCTGAATTTACACCATATTTACCATGCATTTATTGCGCAAAGTATTCACTTCGACGCTTGAGTTGACTGAGCTCACGACATTGACTGAGTTGACTGAATTGCCTGAGTTCACTGAGTTGACTGAACTGCCTGAGTTCACAGAGTTGACTGAATTTCCTGAGTTCACTGAGTTGACTGAAATGCCTGAGTTCACTGAGTTGACTGAACTGCCTGAATTCACTGAGTTGACTGAATTGCCTAAGTTCACTGAGTTGACTGAACTGCCTGAGTTCACTGAGTGGACTGAGTTGACTGGATTGCCCGAGTTCACTGAGTTGACTGAGTACACAGCATTGCCTGGGTTAACTGAGTTGACTGAGTACAAAGCACTGCCTGAGTTAATTGAGTTGTCAGAGTACACAGCATTGCCTGGGTTAACTGAGTTGTCAGAGTACACAGCATTGCCTGTGTTAACTGAGTTGACTGAGCACACGGCATTGCCCGAGTTCGCTGAATTAACTTTACCACCCGCGAGCAGGAGATGACGGAGCAGGAGGTGCAGGCGGCCAGGAAGCAGAAGCAGCAGCTGCAGGAGGAGGTCAAAGAGCTCGAACTGCAGGCAGAGAAATTGCAGGAACTGTACAAGCAACAGGACCAGCTGTTGGGTGGGTGGTGCACAGCCAGCTGTTGGGTGGGTGGTGCACAGCCAGCTGTTGGGTGGGTGGTGCACTGCCAGCTGTTGGGTGGGTGGTGCATAGCCAGCTGTTGA
>JACJUY010017664.1:0-11756 GCA_014220935.1 Platorchestia sp. MABIK | reverse complement strand
TCTGATGTGTTCAGGGGGGGATCATCTGATGTGTTCAGGGGGGATCATCTGATGTGTTCAGTGGGGGATCATCTGTTGTGTTCAGTGGGGGATCATCTGATATGTTCAGTGGAGACGTCACCCGATATTCCAGAGATTTTTAAGTGAAGGAATAGAAAGAAACCTTTGAAGTTAGAAATAAATTAGATGAATTATTTATGGGTTCGCTAAAAAAAGTAAATACACAATGAAATTAGATGCAGTAAAATTTAGATACAAAACTGGTACATTAATCTCAAACAAGTAGCCATTCCGATTCATTGTCTGTAAATGCATGTCTTATCGAAAGTAGTGAGAGATTCTTGAAGGGCCGCAGTTTTTCAAGTGTACTGTCTTAGACGTGGAATATTATCAGGTCAAGTCGGCCTATTTTCACTATTTATGTGAAAAATGTATTTCTAAAAATTTGTTTCATTTTCATTACCTTCTTGTACACCAGTCAGAACGCGAGACACTGTTAAATTAGATTAGTTTGTTGAATGGTACTTATTTTGTGGAATTAGATTAGTTTTCATGACTATACGAGAAATATTAGACGCTCCTAGGTACGTCAGGAACCCGCAATATTAGACGTACTAAGGTAAGTCCGGAGCACGTAAGATTAGACGTAGTTAGGTGAGTCCGGAGAACGTAATATTAGACGTACTTAGGAACGGCAGGAAAAGTAATATTAGACGCACTAAGGTACGTCAGGAGCACGTAATATTAGACGTACTTAGGTACGTCAGGAGCACGTAATTTTAGACGTACTAAGGTAAGTCCGGAGAACGTAATATTAGACGTACTTAGGTACGGCAGGAAAAGTAATATTAGACGCACTAAGGTACGTCAGGAGCACGTAATATTAGACGTACTTAGGTACGTCAGGAGCACGTAACATTAGACGTACTTGGGTAGGGCAGGGAAAGTAATGTTAGACATGCTAAAGAACTATGACACGTTTTGTATTCTTGCACACAGCAGCCGAAACGAAGAATTGTGTTCCTTACAGGGAAATGAAATATATTTCCCTACATTACTAAGAAAGAGTTTGCTCTAATAATTATTTTGATGAGACCAAAAACACAGTCCGAAGCTAACAAAATTTAGCGTTTCTCAACAAAAAAAAACACTATCATATGGGCCCGGGCATCCATGCACAGACAATTATACACAGCCTCATCAACTCTTCATTTGGAATATTCAAAAGTTTTTGAAAAATTTACATAACACAAGCATGTACATTGTTATGAGTCGGCCATTAGAATATACTTAGTATCTGACAGACTGCAATATTAGTGAAGTGGTAAAAAATGAGCTGTGGCTACAAATCAAGATACAGTTGGAACTACGTTTATAATGATTTAGTAAGCTCACGTTTTATTGTCTAATAAATTGTCATAAGATGTCACTCACTCACATGGTCCTAAAAAGCAAAAAATGACATGGCACCATATCTCCCAAAACATTTTTTATAATTAAATTATGAATTAGCATGGTACCACATCATTCAAAACATTTCTTTTAGAACCAAATAGTGAAGAGGCATGGTACCACATTACATAAAACATTTCTTTTAGAACCAAATAGTGAAGTGGCGTGGTACCACATTACATAAAACATTTCTCTTAGAACCAAATAGTGAAGTGGCGTGGTACCACATTACATAAAACATTTCATTTAGAAATGCAAGTGGCATGGCACCACATGGCTCAAAATATTTTATTTTAGAACTAAATAGTGATGGTATATATCGAAGTGTCTTGGAGAAAGCTACAGTGTTCTGGAATGTTTGAGTTTCACTTACCGTATGATTAACCCTTTGGTAGCAACACGAGCAGTCGGTGTTCACAAAAACGAATTTTCATAACGCCGCTCACCGACCAGTAGTCACTTACTCAACTTTTATAAATACTTATTCGTCGCTGTGAACGAGTTGAAATAACTTCGAAAAGAATATTGGTTAATGAAGGTATATTATTTTTCTAAGAGCTGTAGCACATCTGCAATCGGAATGTCCCGAAACACAAGTTGGTAGAAAGGAGTCTCCATCGTATATTGTACTCCTCATCGTTAAGGCAAACTTTGGGTCTACGAGACAAAAATTGTCGTGAAAAACTTCTTTTCCTGGTAAAGTTGCCGTTTAAAGAAAGGGGAAAGTTTGGCTCGTCACACACTTCCTGAAAAAGTTTCCTTATGATTTTTTCGCCTCGAAATCAGAAAGAAACTTATTTAATTTCTTCCGTTGCTCGACGATCAAGCTCTTGAGCGTTTGAGGCTTGACGGAACATTTTCTTTGCTAGAACTCGATTCAAAAATTCCCATTCGAGTAAAACTGATACCGCGCAAAAATTGCGCAACAATTTACATTGGAGTAAGAGTGACACTGCGCCAACATTGGAGCATTTGTAGCTGCAAGATAACTCAGAAACCGCAAGAAATTGAGTTTTTTATGTATTTTTTCCTTGATCTATGAGAGTGCGTTATTTTGTGGACGCAAATATAATAAAAATTACAATAACTCAAAAATTTCCGCAAAATAAAAAATGCGTCAGAAGTCCAACATGTTTTTCAGTGCAGTATTGTTGCATACGACTTTGTCCCACGTAAAAATTAAATTTGAGCTGAAATTCAACAGAAAAATGTTCTGTAATGACCCAAGGAAGCAATGTTCGAAAATGTCTGAATTTCATAAAACCTCATACACGAAATATGCTCGGAAGAAATCAACTTTCTTCTGTCATTCAATATTTCCCAAAACTTAAGCTCTATAACTTAGCCTTTGTGAAATAAACATCAGAAAGATCGAAAGTTGAATTTGCTTAAAATTTTTAATCAAATTATTATATTTTCAATTTATATTATGGGTGAGAGTGTATTCTGAGTTTGAGGCATTTGTTGAAGACCGCGAAAACGATTTTTTCAGTCTATATGCCTGCAATAATATTATTCAAGAATGCAGTAAGAGTTAGTCAGCCTCTCAGAAAATGAAAATATTCCCGGATGCATTTTTGCCTTGATTTTTTGTTAGTAAGAATTCAAAGCAATTTTTTCACTTGTCCCTCCTTATTAATTTTTTTTATGGAACGAAAAAGAACTCTGTGACCTAACTAGGAATTTTTTAATAATGCCTTTTCATTNTGCTTCAATGGTTTCAGACGCGCATTTTTCAACCGCGAAAATGCATTGATTAAAGACTCACGGTGTGTGTTGAGCGCATAGTTAAATAATATACCAAATAACACGTGAGTTAAATGAGTACGAATCAGTCTGAATCTCTATGAGAACATGGAGAGAAATTTACCATGAGAACAAGTTGCGGGTTGGGTGCATAGTAAAATAATACACGAATTTACAGATGAGTTTGAGTGGGTTGCGTAAGCCACTAAGCTAAGATAAAGAGAAAGAACTCGTGTGTTTGTGTGGAAATTATGATCGCGGTACTAGCGAAGCCTTCTTTTTAGCAGTTGTATAAGAAACATTGAGCTTAGAAGGGATATCCTATTTTCATTTCTGGTGTATAAATAATGAAGTCAGTTGTTTCTTCATTTCTTCAACTAAGGTAAATTCTTTCAAAACTGTCTGAAAAAGGCTGCCTTTGCCCATAACGAAGGAATTTGACAATAATCCTAGAAACCTGGCCAGTTTTTAAATTCATCGTTTTTATTGTTAATTTTTATGGGGTCACAGTGATAGATTCCCTGCACAGTTAGCAAGTTCATAAAAAAGTCGTACATTTCCTTTTATCTTTTATAACATTAAGTGTAGATATTCGTAGTTCATGTTTTATAGTGGGTAAAATTGGATAGCGGTAAAACCCCACTTAACTAGAATTTTTACCAATGAAAGCATAAACTTGGCGAGTTATGCTATATGGCCAACATAAGGTAATCGTAAAACAGAATGAGCGTATGTATAACTCCGTGAAACCTAAGCCTACACTGCTGTATACATATTTATAATGTAAATATGAATTGTCATTCCGCAGTATTGTCGGTAAATGTCTTGGATGCACACCAATTTTCAGGCGAATTTCGAGCTTATTTCGTCCACAACATCGTACTCAAACAACGACCTAAACTTCAAAATAAACTGCGTTGAATGTATCTGAAACTAGACTTGTCAAATTGAATATATATACATTGAATGCCAATATATGTGTACTAGTGTACAAGGCCCATCAAATATGACGGGATTCAATAATTTCCGTGAATAAATTTACTATTAAAGGATGACAACAAAACGTAATATATGCATCCTAATAGTACCCGGGTAAAAATATTCATGTGCTTGTGCACTGGTGAAACTCGGATCACAGATACGGTCATTGAACATCCTTGTGAGCAGGACAAAGAGGCGGTAGAAGAGAACACCAAATAAATATGTAAAAACCCCAAGGGTATTATTAGGTAAGAAGATGTGTACTGAACGATTAGTTACAAACAATCTCCAGGATCAATAACGTAGAAAAGTGTTGTGTACTGCTTTGTTTACCTGAAAAAATGCCCTCATTTCATGAACCGACGCTGAACTGCTTAACGGCTGTACGATTTGAGTCACTTTGCAATTTCAAATGAATTTCCCTGAATTATAGTAATAGAAAAATTGTGTGATTCATTATGGTAAAGGACTAAGTCATTATTTTAGGAAATAATATAGATACGATACTCGTTTCTGAAATGATTACATCACACATAATAAGCATATGTAATGCGTTCCTTAAGTGATCATATTATATGTACATTATTTTAAGCATACGTTACGCATTCCTTAAATGATCTCATCGTTTAGTTGAGTAACATTGTAAGCATACGAGAAACGTTCTCCAAATGATTATATTACACATTAGCATACATGCATACGCAACGCTTTCCTTAAATGATTTAATATCATTCAATTCAGAAACGTTACATGCATAGATTAAACATTCCTCAAATGAATATATTGCACATTATAACCATACGCAACGCGTTGCTTGAAGCGCCTTTTGTACATCATCCTGGGAAGGAAACGTTCCAGTTTGACGTGGCCGTCGGCGAGCGTGAAATCAATCCGGCGACAGTAGAGACAATTAGCGGGACTGGTGAACAGAAGCAAAATGTTATGACACCGGAAGAAGGGATTACTCCAATTACCGAGGCGTAGAAAAAGGGAATTTTCTGACATTTTCGTGCACCTCGCCCTCGTCGTGTGTGGCGCACATGGGGCGCACGTCTGCCACGTGCGCGACGTGCGTCGCTAATCACGTCGATTGTGTAGCTCAAGAGAGCTCCAACGAGGCTCCGGGTTTCGTGATGAGTGTAGCGTTTCTGCTGATATTAAACACACACAAACTCCGCTCGTCTGACCAGAAAGTAATAACTTCAGAAGATTGGTCGGATAAAGTCACTTCTGGGAGTACTGAGAGTCTTCAGTTCTGGAATAAGAAACAAATAATGAAGAATGGTCATAAGTTCAAAGAAAAACAAATTACCTCTGGAAATAGACTAGTAAGGAAAACTGAGTGGAATATCTGCTTTAAAATTTGTTCGGTGATAATTAATTTATTTCTTAGACTTGCGATATGCAAATGGTATTATTGAACCGCTAGTTAAGGCATTTGAGAAAACAGAACCATTTCACATGGAGCAGCCCGAAGTTGATACTTAGGTGTAAAAAAAATTATAAAATTGAAATACTATTGCTGAGTTTCAACGACGAATCAATTGCTTCACTGGTATCATTACTTTTTGCTGCCAAGCGCAGAAAATTTTTAATTTTTAAATTAGGAAGAAATGATTTGGATTGTATAGTTTAATGAAACTTAAGTATTTAAGTGATTTAGTGATTCTTCTTTGTATGATTCGCCGCACGTGGCTGCAGACAATGGATGTGCCTCAAAAAATAAATAAAAAGCATGCTGGACAGAAGGGGATATACAAGACAAATAGATAAAATGATAACAAATTCAGAATAAATTAAAACATTTATGTGAGTACCGATAACTTAATTTTATCAAAATACTCTCACTTATGACAGGAAAGGAAAAATCTTCCAAAAAGGTTAATTCATTTCACAAGTTTTTGTTTGTTTTCTAGAGTTTCCAGTAGATGGAGATACAATTGAATTATTTTTTTTGTTTTGGGATTTTAGACAACTCTTGAAATTCAGCAATTCTCAATAATTTTCACAAGCAAACGTAATAAATAGAATCTCCCTGAATTTTTCGACAGTTTCTTTTCATTCATATTTAAAAATTATCAATTCATCGAAATTGTTTTGTTCGCCGGTAAAAATCATAAATGAGATTAGAAAAACAACAAAGGAAAATTGAAAAAAAAACAGGATGTCTTCCAAAAGTTGGTGCAAAATTTTCACGTGCTTCTTAATTCCTTAATAAAAAATTCCTCATTGATGTTCGGCTAAAAGCAATACTAGGTTTTTTAATAACTATGCCAGTGGTTGGAATAACTCAGAGTAAAGAAGTAAAAATAAATTCTCTTAGCTTGCTATTGGTTATGAAAAACATGAAACTGCTTCAGGTCAAACATGAAATTAACGCTCGAGACTTCGAATATTGAACGCAATATTGACCGATGTTGCTGAGAGTGTGATGAGTGAAACTAAATGATGATACAAGTTTAGCAATGAAATTAAGTTGTGGTGCTAGTTTAAAAAATGAAACTAAATAATGGTGCTTTTTAAATAATAAAGTGAAATTATGGCGCTCGTTTAAAAAAGTTAACTGCTCAGTCATTTGATTTTAGGAACATAGCGTGCACCAATCGGAGTAAACATGCTAACGGTATGACATATCTAAAGAATTATCATACCTGAATAATACCGGCCTAATTGATTTTCGAGCAATGAAAAAATGTTGTCCGACATAACTGCTGAAAGGCATTGTACAACACCCACTTCAAAGAGCATAAAAAATAAATGAAAATTCGAGCTGGAATACATTTTTAATGCTACCCAACAAATAGAAACATGTGATGTAATTGATTCATAAATTCTAAACTCTGGGATCGAAATGCTCGTTTACAATCATTTTTGTCTTTTATATCACGACATTCCAAAAAAATGCGTCTCTCAAAACAAGCTGCTCTAAAAATGATGTGATGCCTAAATTATCAGACAAGGAAAGTATCGGAAACAGCACCTAAATTATTTCAAAGTACCTTCGTTATGAGAACATCACATGCACATTGTCTCATCCTCACGAGAGCTGATAACACAGGAAGGAGTTTCAGTAATTTTAGTAATTCCTTCGTTAAGAGAACATCATACGGTCTCATGTGCACGAGTGTTTATAACACAAATGAACTAGAGGATGACATGTGCGAATGATCCTGTCAAATCTTCGGAGCAAATTTTATTGTCAAGCATCGATATGCACCGGAAAACGGTGCGATCAATCTGGACCAGAATCATGGAAGGAAAAAGTGTATGAAGGAAATAAAATTCGAAATAAATCTAATTCGATGTTTTATATTAAGTTAAAATGATCTTTTAATTCGAAGCCACAAAACTCGTAATTGAGTATCACAAATGAGAAATAATCTTTCATTGCAGTCAATTTTAGAGTTTCATTACGGGCCCATGGACACCCAAGAGTATAGTTTCAGCAGCAATAAAAACGGAACTAATGCTCATAGTTTTTGTACGATAACACTTTCGTATTCATATTTTTGAGTCTAAACTAACCAGAACCTAACTTACTTAACCTAACTCATCCTATTGTAACGCAAGCTAACCTCACATGAATGTAGTTGTTGTTGGTGCTACCATTGCGTGAGGTCCACCGCCATATATCGCCTACCCAGGTGCAGTTTTAGATGTACAAATGCAGTGTTTATCGCTAAATTAAACGTGTGGGAATAATTAACATCTATTAGCAACCTAGTTACTAGCTAGAGGTAGATCTTATGCTATATAGCGTGGTAGACCTCACCCATCGTTTTTCCACCTTTAACGAACTTTGAAAAGTCAAAAGCCTCATGCTCGAAGAGCCTCCATAGATAAATTTTGTCGGATTTGAAGTCGTTCTCTGCCCACACATCGAAGGTAGGCGGAAGGTGGACTTAACACCAGAAGTTTGGCATAGCGGATGTCTTTGACTGCGACGTGAGCCATTTTTGGTCACTGAGGGAGTTTTCATTGTGCTGCTGACCAGTCAGTAGTCACAAACCCAATTTTAAAATTATCATACTTGATCGCACTAAATGAAACGCGATCCAGGTAATTTTTGGTATTTTCAAAATGGTTTACTACAATAATTGAATTTAAATTTGAATATAATTATAAATTTCAGTTTTACACGCCGCAGTCAAAACGTCAATAGGGAATGCTGAAAATAATTTAAATACTGTTTCAATGATAGTTTTCTAATAAGGAACAACCATATCTAAGCCCTATTTAAACAGGACTAATTTTGGGAATCAATTGCACACGAACTTCAACTCCCTGATTAGTGACGAATGTTCGATATAGGCTAAACGCCGAGATAACTAAATAACATGTCAAACACATATGTAATTTAACTTATGCACACATATTTCTGCAGGGAAATGTAAATCAATTTGTCCTACAACATTTTCTAAAATACTACACTTACATTAAGTGAATTAATGCCAAACTTAAACTGTTCTTCACGAACTGACTACTGCAAAAAAATATTCCAACATTTACCACCAATGGGGTAAGAGATTCTTGCTCAACACTTTTTTTGTTGAGAACATTCCTGTCGAAAATGGAAATATGTTTCAAAAACATTTATTCCGATCGTGAGAAACAAACTTAACTGAACAATTACAAAATCTTTCCGTGATTAAGGCAATGCGTTACTTTTTTATCAAGTGAAATCTAATTTTCTTAGAGATAATCAAACATTTAATATCTTACAGATTGTGAAGAACAAACTTTATGGAATAATCACAAAATCTTCACAGGATCAACACCATAAAATCTTCACATGATCAACGCCATAAAATCTTCACACGATCAACGCAATGCGTGCCCATTTGGTCTAATGAAAGCTAATTTTCTGAGAGATCAGCAACATTTGTACTCGTTAGCGTTGCCCTTGCGTCCGGGCGCTCGGCACTCGTGTTTTCCAATACGAGAGCCCAAGTTCTGGGAGGTCACTAGAAAATTCTGTTTTCTTCGTCTCCCGAGATAAGCAAACTTGCTTTTTTGGTGCAAGTTTTGGGCCGCGGTGATCAGAAAGTCATTAGAACTCTGGCTTCCGCCCTCATTATTGAGGAAAAGTCGCACTCGTTCAGCGAAAATGTCGAGTCTGGGGCAAAAATTAACGCCAGCCAAACCTGCCCTCGCTGCTGTAAAAATGTTATACTTGTTACTATGCTTTAAGAAGAGAACTAATCAGGGTGATGAGGAGTTTGGACTAAAGTGGTTAAAGAAATTTATTTATCAGAACAGCTTGTTAACATTCAAAACATTTATCATGGAGGATTATTTCACAAAACAAGTTATCAAATGCGTTTACTTGGCAAAATATGGGATACGAGCGATGTCTCTTTCAGGTAATGAGCCCTATAATGAAATTAATATTTCTGTTGTGAAAATTGATGATTTCTGTATTCTATTGATTTCTGTTTTCTAAGGATATATTCAAGATGCACAACTTGAAGTCCCCAAATGAGTAACTTTCAAGTAGTTTCCTAGGTAAAATTAATTAGATAATGGCATTTTGTGCCACCCATTAAATCAGGAGACGTACAGAATTTAGGTGTTGCAGTTGTGGATGAGGATTGAGACATTTTGTTGATTGATCTATGAATTTAATTCTCAACTTGCGAGCCGAGAATATCACGTATTTTTGATCTTTCGAGTGTTTTAGTTCGGGAAATGAAAAGGCATTATTAAAAAATTCCTAGTTAGGTCACAGAGTACTTTTTCGTTCCATGAAAAAAATTAATAAGGAGGGACTAGTGAAAAAAATGCTTTGAATTCTTCCTAACAAAAAATCAAGGCAAAATGCATCCGGGAATATTTTCATTTTCTGAGAGGCTGACTAACTCTTACTGCATTCTTGAATAATATTATTGCAGGCATATAGACTGAAAAAATAGTTTTCGCGGTCTTCAACAAATGCCTCAAACTCAGAATACACTCTCACCCATAATATAAATTGAAAATATAATAATTTGATTAAAAATTTTAAGCAAATTCAACTTTCGATCTTTCTGATGTTCATTTCACAAAAGCTAAGTTATAGAGCTTAAGTTTTGGGAAATACTGAATGGCAGAAGAAAGTCGATTTCTACCGAGCATATTTCCTGCACAAGGTTTTATGAAATTCAGACATTTTCGAACACAGCTTCCTTGGGTCATTACAGAACATTTTTCTGTTGAATTTCAGCTCAAATTTAATTTTTACGTGGGACAAAGTCGTATGAAACAATACCACACTGAAAAGATGTTGGACTGCTGACGCCTATTTTATTTTGCGGAAATTTTTGAGTTATTGTAATTCTTATTATATTGGCGTCCACAAAATAACGCACTCTCATAGATCAAGGAAAAAATACATAAAAAACTCAATTTCTTGCGGTTCCTGAGTTTGCAGCTACAAATGCTTCAATGTTGGCGCAGTGTCACTCTTACTCCAATGTAAATTGTTGCGCAATTTTTGCGCGGTATCAGTTTTACTCGAATGGGAATTTTTGAATTGAGTTCTTGCAAAGAAAATGTTCCGTCAAGCCTCAAACGCTCAAGAGCTTGATCGTCGAGCAACGGAAGAAATTAAATAAGTTTCTTTCTGATTTCGAAGCGAAAAAATCATAAGGAAACTTTTTCAGGAAGTGTGTGACGAGCCAAACTTTCCCCTTTCTTTAAACGGCAACTTTAAACGGCAACTTTATCAGGAAAAGAAGTTTTTCACGACAATTTCTGTCTCGTAGACCCAAAGTTTTGCCTTAACGATGAGGAGTACAATATACGATGGAGACTCCTTTCTACCAACTTGTGTTTCGGGACATTCCGATTGCAGATGTGTTACAGCTCTAAGAAAAATTATATACCTTCATTAACCAATATCCTTTTCGAAGTTATTTCAACTCGTTCACAGCGACGAATAAGTATTTATAAAAATTGAGTAAGTGACTACTGGTCGGTGAGCGGCGTTATGAAAATTCGCTTTTGTGAACACCGACTGCTCGTGTTGCTACCAAAGGGTTAATCATAGGGTAAGTGAAACTCAAACATTCCAGAACACTGTAGCTTCCTCCAAGACGCTTCGATATATACCATCACTATTTAGTTCTGAAATAAAATATTTTGAGCCATGTGGTGCCATGCCACTTGTATTTCTAAAAGAAATGTTTTGTGTAATGTGGTACCATGCCACTTCACTATTTGGTTCTAAAAGAAACGTTTTGAATGATGTGGCACCATGCTAATTCATAATTTAATTATAAAAAATGTTTTGGGAGATATGGTGCCATGTCATTTTTTGCTTTTTAGGACCACGTGAGTGAGTGACATCTTATTGTGGTAGTCCTGATTAGTCGGGGTCGCGGAATTTTCTATTAACCTGGGCTGCGCGACTCCCACTTCCACCAGCCTAACCAACGTAAAGCACGGGTCGTAACGCTGCTACCGCATTTTCAATGCTCTCTAGGGTCCGTCTTAATCCATCAACCTATCTCCACAGCATCCACGGCTCGAATCAGCCAACAAACTCCAGAGCCGTCCCAGGCTTCGGTACAGTCGCCAACAAAAGGGTTTACCAAAAC
>JACJUY010017659.1:0-11762 GCA_014220935.1 Platorchestia sp. MABIK | reverse complement strand
CACCTCCCCCCCTATTCATTCACCCCCCCCCCTCACTTACCTTAGTCTCACACAATCTTTTCGAATGAAACTTACCCACTCTACCTCCCGTTTCTACCCCGCCTCATGCATTCTACCCTACGTGGCCTACCTGCTGCACTTCTACCGGGCAACCGCCACATAAAGGAAACAATTGCGCATTTGCAGCAAATCTACTGGAAACTCGCATTGTTCTACTGGTGTTCTATTGGCAACAGGTAGACGGTGCTGCTAACCCGTCGGAATCGGGATCTTCGAAAAGATTGAATTTGCTGAATGTGAATTGTTGCATTTGGTAAATGTGGAGTGAATTGTTGGACTGGTAAATGTAAAGTACATTTCATTGAGATAGAATAATGAATTTTGTAAATGCGAAATGAATTGTATTGTGAAAGTACATTGAATTTGGTAAATGGGGTAAATTGCTCATTGACAGTATATTGAATTTGGTAAATGTAGGTAAATTGAGCTGTGAAAGTACATTGAATTTGGTAAATGTGAAGGATATTGTTGTACTTGGTAAATTTGAAGTAAATTGTCTTGTGAAAGTAGATTGAATTTGGAAAATGTGAATTGTTGCATTTGATAAATGTGAAATAAATTGTTGAACAGGTAAATGTTAAGCAAATATTATTGAGAGAGCATATTGAATTTGGTAAATGCAAAATGAACTGTATTGTAAAAGTACATTGAATTTAGTAAATGTGAAGAATATTATTGCACTTGGTAAATTTGAAGTAAATTGCGTTGTGAAAGTATATTGAATTTATTACATGTAATCAAAGGAAGAAATTGCATTGTGCAAGTACATTGAATTAAGTAAATGTAGGTACATTGCATTGTGAAGGTATATTAAATTTTCTGTAAGCGCCTTGAACGGCATCGTGACTGAAGATTAGTTCATTTTTACTGAACTATTAATAAATTTGAATGTAACTTTACACAGATTTTTCCACTCATGTGTAATGATGCAGAATGAGTGTTAAGTAACATAATAATTTTAGGTTGGCCTACTCTACTAAATACATTTTAAACTTCATTTATCTGTACGGTCAGCAGATTTTACAGAGCTGTGTGTGCAGTTTGCTGCATCATTTCTCTTACTGAGAATTTTACCAATTTTACTAATTTAACAGAAAGTTATAAATGCCTACATGTAATATGATTGTGTGTAGTTTTTGATGAAGTGTCATACATATAAATATACACAAATAAATATATATGAACAACATATGGGAAACATATTACTTATTGACTGCTACACCTTCCATTATATCAGTGAGACTTCAGATTAAAACATAAAATAACAAATACATACATAGCTATACAGTATGTTGAAACATCTATGAAATATACAACTTGTTGACACCTACATTGCTCAACATATGAGAGCAATTTAGACTGATATACAGTATATTTATACCGTAATGCATAGACAAATAATATATTAATGTGAAGAAAATCCCATAGTGACCCATTTTTCATGCATGAGTAATTTATACGTGGGTAAATTCAAAACATTGTAGGTTGATTGTACCCAACCTATTCCTACCTACGCCTTATTTACTCGAGTGGGTCGGTATCTATACTGATATATCGTATTTATATAAGAATGTGTATGTGTATAAATATGTAGTTATGGTATATAAATGTATAAGTATGGTATATAAATAAATAGGGATGGCATATAAATATATAGGTTTGGCATTTAAATATATAGGGATTGCATTTAAATATATAGTTATGATATATAAATAAATATGAATGATATATAAATTTAAACGTTTGGTATATAAATGTAAAGGGATGGTATATATATTTAAGGATGGTATATAAATATATGGATATGGTATATAACTATCTAGTTATATAAATATATGTTATATAAATTAATTAAAATATATGTGCCGTATATGCCTATGTATGACATTACCCATCAGGGTACACAACTATTATATGTGCGAGAATGAGCACCCTGGAGGAATATGTGAGGTCCCGAGCTGAGAGTTAGGTAGGCCTTCCTTTAGTTGAAATAGAATAAGTTTTTGTTTTGTTACAGACCATCTTTTTTTGGGTGACTGCTTTGCCGTTTTTCAGCTACTATTGCTTTCTTTTTCAACTTTCATCTAGTTTTATAAACTTGCTGTTTCTGTGGGGACCGCGTGCATAGATTCCCCGTTCCCCTAAAGGGTGTCTTCTCCTCCCTCTCTTTGGAACACCTTTGTTGTGGTTAGTAAGGCTTAGAATAACTTCTCTTATCTTTGTTAATAGAATACAATAAACATTAATCAAATATTAAATACAGAACACTTGACACGCAAAGAAAAATTTAAGGAGTTATTTGAATAGCAAGGATGATATAGCATTTTAGTAAAGCTTTTTAATATGATTTAGCACATAAAAAAATAGTTATATCTTCTGTTATTTATGCATATAATAAATTGTGTACCTTTTGTGAACTTTTTATGAATTTTTTTGTGTAATTTACTCTTTATTGAATTAAATGTTACATTTATTTATGTTTAATACCTATTACAATGTAACTATAGATTGATAGTTGTTCAGTTATATATAAAATGATTGTTTCAATTGTAATAATAAAAATTCGTAGTTTTATTTTATCGAAAACTACATAATAACAATATTTATATTGGTTATTAAAAATTTATTGTTATTTATATTGTTATTTATATTGTTATAACATTGTTATTATTTATATTGTTATTATTTATTTATATTGTTATTAAAAACGCGAAATTTATTATACTCTAATTCTAAAACAAGAAATAGGGTAATGACTATGAAAATAAATTATCTTGTTCTTTCTTAGTGTTATTTTAGTATTTCTAAGTATTATCTTGTTCTTTTAAGTATTTTCTTGTTCTCTCTAAGCATTATCTTGTTCTCTCTAAGTATTATCTTGGTATTTCTAAGTATTATCTTGGTATTTCTAAGTATTATCTTGTTCTCTCTAAGTATTATCTTCGTATTTCTAAGTATTATCTTGGTATTTCTAAGTATTATCTTGTTCTTTTAAGTATTTTCTTGTTCTCTCTAAGCATTATCTTGTTCTCTCTAAGTATTATCTTCGTATTTCTAAGTATTATCTTGGTATTTCTAAGTATTATCTTGGTATTTCTAAGTATTATTTTGGTATTTCTAAGTATTATCTTGGTATTTCTAAGTATTATCGTAGAATATCGTGAGGAGTTTTAGGCTACAAGTATTTTTTCAGAATGTCTAAACCCATGTAACTGTTGGTGACTTACCTATGCCCTTATTTCACTTTCGAAGCGCCTTTTCCTTCCCTGAATAAGGTAAGTCGCATAAACTTGTGCTACATGCGCACTACGTTAACTGACTTTACGAAAAATTTATTTTTAAAAATTTTCTAAGGTGTACTGCATTTTTTTGCATTGAAGGTAAATTAACGTAAATTTGACTAGTTACTAAAATAATCATATAATTGAAAAATAATTAATTATAACTAATAAATAAATTAACTAATTTTGGTGATTACCAAAATTACAATTCTAGTTAACTAATTACCAGATTAAACACAGTGCACCTGGTAGTGACGTAACTGCATTCTCTACTAAATATGTAAAACTATTACAGTCACATACATACTTATATCTTAAAGTTTTTAAAAACTGTACCCATAACTTAAAACATAAAACTATTAATTTTTAAAAGTAATAATAAAGGTTTAAGAAAAATTCGTTACTAAAAACATAAAACCATTAATAATATAGGCAAAACTGAAGCTTTCTTCAAAAACTACACTCACTGCTAAAAACATGAAAACTATGTATTTTTAGACTAAAAAATAAATTTTAAAAACACTCCCTAATAAAATCATAAAACCATTAATTTTTGTGGGTAAATACTAAGTTATTTAAAAAATATTTGTTACCATAAACACAAAACCACAAATTTTAAATTGTAAAAATTAAATCATCAATTCGAAAGATGCCAAAAAATTGAAATCAAAAATGAAAACAAAACACTTACATGGTGTGTACGTTTAGCATGGTTTAGCAAAACACTTACATGGTGTGTACGTTTAGCATGGTTTAGCAAAACACTTACATGGTGTGTGCGTTTAGAAGTGTACGTTAAGCGCAAGCAGCGTGTGTACGTACTGTGTACACCACAACGTGTGTACGTACTGTGTACACCACACTGTGTATACGTACTGTGTACACCACAACGTGTGTACGTACTGTGTACACCACACTGTGTGTGCGTACTGTGTACACCACAACGTGTGTACGTACTGTGTACACCACAACGTGTGTGCGTACTGTGTACACCACAACGTGTGTACGTACTGTGTACACCACACTGTGTGTACGTACTGTGTACACCACAACGTGTGTACGTACTGTGTACACCACAACGTGTGTACGTACTGTGTACACCACAACGTGTGTACGTACTGTGTACACCACAACGTGTGTACGTACTGTGTACACCACAATACGGGAGCATAGAAAAAGAATTAGTATTATAAATACATTAATATTCCACTATACGTCAAATATATATCAGAATATTCCTGAATATTTGATAATGAGTTAAAAATACGGTAAAATATGCCGGAATATTCCAAAACGAGCACTAAAATATAACTGAATATTTGAAAAACTCTAAAATTAACATGATTGTCCCAAAATACGTCAAAGATAGTTATATATACATGAAAAATTTGAATACATCAAAAAACACAAAAATATTACTGGATTTCCTAGAATACGTGAAAATACAATAAATGTATACCGTAACATTAAGAATTACGACAAAATATACTAGTATACAATCGAATATATGTATAATTTTCCGGAACATTTGGCAGTACATTTCAGTTCTCCAGTCTACACCAAAAAGTCTATATCAAAATGTATATATGAAAATGTATTAGAATAAACCAGAATACGCTCAAATCCACCAGTATATATATTTAAATATAATAAAACATACCACAAAATAGCAGAATACGCTCAAACCCACCAGTATATATATATAAATATAATAAAACATACCACAAAATAGCAGAATACGCTCAAACCCACCAGTATATATATATAAATATAATAAAACATACCACAAAATAGCAGAGTACGCTCAAATCCACTATTATTTAGAAAAATGAAATAAAATGTCACAACATAGCAGGGTATGCTGAAATTTATCAGTACATACACAAATTTATCATAATATACCACAATATGCAAGAATACTCATGAATTCATGAGTATAAGTAAGGATATACCCTACACACAAGAGAATACTCCAGGATATTCCAGAAAAATTAATATGCCCCAATATCCCAGAATATACCCGAGTAAAAAAGATAAAAGAGAATACACATTCAATTTAAGTATAATTATTGAAATATCTCACATAAAATTGGCTTATTTCTCAAGATGATACCGGGTTCACAGAGAAAAATATCATTTAGGGATAAATTGGGCCTATCAGGTATTAGAAAACATGTGATTTGTCGATTAATGTATTAGTAGTTCAAAATGTAAAAATTAAATAATTAATAATTAAATACGTATTCATTGAAAAATCAATGACTGAATTTATTTATTGTTCTATTTAATTATCCAAATAATTACCTTACATATCTACTAAATGCATCAAATGCATTTATCGTACCAAAAATTGACCTGCAAAATTTCTAATGGGCTTTGACTGGACTTTGTCATTCGTATGCAAATTATCAAACCAGTGCATCCTTCCCTAATTTTTTTAGGCAATTCCAATAAACGTTAAAGGAACAAATGAAACTGAATAATTTCCATAGGAGGAATTAGACACGATCGATAATTAAAAGAAATAACTGCATTTGCATTTGTATGAATCCGTTAAAGCTTTTCTTTGAATCAAGTTCTATGCTCATGAATAGGGGCGCCCCTATTCCTTGAATAGGGGAGCCCCTATTCAAGACAAACCTACCTACCTCTTAAAGGGCCTTTTTGGATTATGATAATCATGGTCAAGTGTGATTATTCATTAGGGTCATTGCAAGGAGTTCGGTTATTAAATGACCGATCATGTGTTACACTGAACTTTGATTTGGCTTTGGTATTTATTACAGATATATATTGAACTGCCCGTTATTCATATTTCAAAGTGAATGATTTCAAAGCCTCGATATAAGTATTGAAAAATTACACATATGAAATAGTCTATCTCTGATAAAAATATGTAGTTGAAAGAATATATATTTATATGAATAGAAAAAGATAAATATTTGTATAGGCTTGTAAATATTTTCTTTTCATCGAGTAGTTGGAAAAGTTTTGAATTATTTTTTTAACCTATACTGTATTCGAACGTTAATGATATAAGGAGAAGAAAATGATGAATATTTGCACAATCAAAATTTACCTTCATCGCTGAAATTACAATTAGGTAACTTTACCTACCTTAATTTTAACTAATCCATATACCTCAACCTTTTAAATTCAACCTACTTTAACCTGACCTACTCTATTTATCACAAACTAACCCACTTAAGCCCCATAACCTTTAATGTATTACCTACGTTACTAACTTTTCCTACGTAACCTTCCATACCACCCTAACCTACACCAAAACCTTGAACCTATGTCTTAATTCACCTATCTTAGCTACCTTACCTGTCTTACCTACCTTACCTATCTTCACTACCTAACCTACCCTACCTTGCCTACCTTTCCTACCTTACCTACCTTCCCTACCTCACCTACCTTCACTACCTTCACTACCTAACCTACCCTACATTGCCTACCTTTCCTACCTTACCTACCTTCCCTACCTCACCTACCTTCCCTACCTTCACTACCTAACTCACTCTACCTACCTACCCCTACCTACCTCACCTATCTTCACTACCTATCCTACCCTACCTTACCTACCTTCCCTACCTTCACTACCTAACTTACTCTACCTACCTACTCCTACCTACCTTACCTATCTTCACTACCTAATCTAACCTACCTTCCTACCCTTCTCTACTTTACTTTTACCTACCTTCCCTACCTTCCCTACCTAACCTACCCTACCTACCTACCAACCTACGTACCGTCACCTACCCTACCCCCAGTTTGCCAATTACAGCCGCTTCAGCCAAAACACAGAGCTGTGTAGGTCTCAAGTGTGCCTTTGTGTAGTACACACACAGCACACACAGCACACAATACAGCCTTGTGGTTACCCACTGTCTGTTTCATTCCTTGGGTCTGTGTTAGTTGTGTAGTTCGTTTGACAAGCTTGTATATGTCTGTGTTGTATAGGATGTATTTGTGTGTACATGTATTTCATGGTGTGTACTTGTGTGTATCTGTATTTTATAATATCTACTTGAATATATCTTTACTTTAGTGCATGTAATTATTTTGATTATATATAACCATGTGTAGGTATATACGTATAATACATATACATCTATTCATATATACATATACTTAGTACATTCAGATTTTACGTTACAGAGAACATTTTTGCACACATTTTGTAAGGTATGTTGGATTACTTCAGAGTTATTTTTGTATGTAAATGTATGTGCAAAATGTGTGTATGTATGTATGTATGTACACTGTAGTACTTGAATCCAAAATGTAATATAAGGAAAAGTAAATATGATATCAAATATTTAAATAAAATACCAAACATTTAAATATAAAACCATATGTTCAAATGTAATTTCAAATATTTAAACATAATGTCAAATATTCATATATGATTTCAAATATTTAGAAGTAATATCAGAATTTAAAATATAATATCGATTATTTGAATATTATATCAAATATTTAAATATAACATCAAATATTTAGATATAATATCGAATATTAAAATTTAATATCAAATATTTATTTACAATAAAAAAAGTTAAATACAATAAAGTATTTGATAATATCAAATTTCATATATAATATCAAATTTTTATGTATAACATCGAATGTTTGGAAATAATATCAGATATTTTTATATAATATCATATATTCGAAATACGTTCGTTCCATTCAGAGCATGGATTCTATTATATTGTGTATTTCTTTACTTATTTTGTAATGCGAGGATTTATCTAAAATTAATACGATAAAATAATGGTACAATAACGATCTTCAAGTGATGCTATTATTTAGTTTGTAGGGGGCTGTAAATACGATGAATTATTTTTAAAAATGCAAAAAAAAATTAAAATTAATATTATGTATATGTTGAATGTCTGTTAAATACACTCTACAATAAATGACATAATAGTACCCCTATGTAGATTACCAGTTAATTAATCACTCAATGCAAATAAATAAAAAAAATTACCTCACTCACGCTTTCGGAAACCCAAAAACCGCCGGGCACCCGCCGGCGGTTTCCCAAAAACCGCAGAAACCGCGCCAGGGGCTACAAAAACCGCGGTTTCTTTGTGCATTTACAACTGGCAATTGGCGGCGGTGGCTAACTGGCCAGTTGTCTTCCTAACTGGTTGTGGCAACTGGTTGTTGTAGTGCGGCTGTTGACAGTAGGGCTCTTTGCCAGTTGCCAGTTAAACGGTTCCCAGTTAGACGATTGCCAGTTGCCAGTTAGACGGTTACCAGTTAGACAGTTAGACGGTAGCCAGTTACACAGTTGTACGGTTGCCAGTTAGACAGTTAGACGGTTGCCAGCTACACAGTTGTACGGTTGCCAGTTAGATAGTTAGGAGGTTGCCAGTTAGACAGTTGCCAGTTAGAGAGTTAGACAGTTGCCTGTTAGACAGTTGCCAGTTTCACAGTTAGACAGTTGCCAGTTAGACAGTTAGACAGTTGCCAGTTACACAGTTAGACAGTTGCCAGTTAGACAGTTAGACAGTTGCCAGCTACACAGTTAGACAGTTGCCAGTTAGACAGTTGCCAGTTACACAGTTAGACAGTTGCCAGTTAGACAGTTAAACAGTTGCCAGTTACACAGTTAGACAGTTGACAGTTAGACAGTTGCCAGTTAGACAGTTGCCAGTTAGACAGTTGCCAGTTAGACAGTTGATTTCCTTGTCAGTTTTTAGTGAAAAACAATTTTCCAAAAAAATTATCGTCTGCTGAAGTGCTCCCTTATTTCCATAAAACCTTGTAACAGCCATAAAATTAACAAGCCACCCATAAAATGAAAAAAACAACCATAAAACACCATAAACGGACATAAAACCACGAAACCAGCCTACAACAATAAAATCACCCTTAAAACACCTGAATAGCCTTAAAACACCTTAAAAACCCTTAGATATCACAAACGACCTTAAGCACCAACATAAGCAGCCATAACAATAAACCCAGCCATAAACTCCATAAACAGCCATAAAAATAAGCCCAGCCATAAACTCCATAAACAGCCATAAAAATAAGCCCAGCCATAAACTCCATAAACAGCCATAAAAATAAGCCCAGCCATAAACACCATAAACAGCCATAAAACCACCGAACGAGCCATCAAATACAAGCCTGAAAATACCGCTCTATGGATAAAGATTTAAAAACCAGAAGTAAAAGAATTAAATTGGATGAAATTGAAAAAGATAATTTTTTATACATTATCGTGAGAGAAATCATTTGTGATGTGTTTAACTTTCGTAATGTTTTTCTTTTGAATGAAAGTTTTAAATTTATTTAAATTCAAATTTCACCATATTTTTTTATTTGAAATTTTGAAATTTATTTCCGTAAAAATTGAATTTCAAAAAAATTTCAAAAATAAATAAATAAAAAATTAATCCCAAGAGAAAGTTCTGGAGGGCAGGATTTGATTGTGTTTAAATAACTTAACGATGGCTTCGATTAAGTTAAGTTTTTTTAAGAACCTGTTTCCGTTTTTTTTTCAAATGTTTTTTTTATTGTTTTTCTTTTATTGTTTTTTTGAAAAAATTCTATATTTGGGGTTATATTTTTGGTATTTTTTTTTATATACGCCATTTTGCAATTTAATTTTTATTTTATTCATTGCAGCTAAATTTCATGTATATTTTATCGTTTCACCTATTTTTACTTGGTACAAAAAATTATTTATTTATTCAATTTTAGCAGTTCTTTTTGTATTCTTTTTTATTTTCCAGTTTTTCTAAGTCTTTTCTTATCATTTCTTTATGATACGTAATTGTAAATTCAAGATTTTCATTTCTGGGATTCTCATCTAGGTGCACAATTTTTAATTTCCATTTTAACTGTATTGAAGGTTTTAATAATCTAGGACTCGTTTCATTCTTGCAATTTTAACTTAATTTTTTCTACAATATATTGTCCTTTATGACACTTCAGCTTCTACGATAATCTATTAGGTTTTTCATAACTTCAGTTATTTTTAGGAATTGTTGCTGGGTTTTACAATTGTTCTTTGTTGTTTATGGCTGTTTATGGTGTTTTATGGCTGTTTGTGTTTTATGGTTATTTTTGGTGTTATATGGCTGTTTGTGTTTTATGGTTATTTTTGGTGTTTCAAGGTTGTTTTTGTTCATTTATGGGTTTTCTTTTTTATGGTTGTTTTGTGGTTTTAAGGTTGTTTGTGGTGTTTTACGGCTGTTTATTTCTGTTTGCTTTTCTTGCTTGTTTCCTGTGTTTTATGGTTGTTTTTGGTGTTTTATGGCTTCTTTTAGTGTTTTATGACTTCTTTTGATGGTTTATGGCTATTTTTGTTGTTTTATGGCTGTTTTCGATATTTCATGGCTGATTTAGTTGTTTAATAAATATTTGTTGTTACAAGGCTGTTTTTGGGTTTAAGGACGTAGTATTTGATATACACTACCCTTATTTCCCATATTTTCATTTGAAGCCTAAAACTTTAGGCCTACGCCCCCCACGCTCCCTATTGGCTGAGCTGCGCCGGCACTGAGCGCTGATTGGCTGGCGAGTAATTAAAGTTTACTGGGGGGGGTAATACGGGGGTTAGGTGGGGGGGGGGAGGTAGGGGGGCGTAATGAGGGGGCTGCTAATTACAGGGGGTAAACTCCCTTCAAAATGGAAGGCCATAATCGATATCATACTTTATTGAAATTAATTACTTTGTGAAATTAATTACATAACTATATTAGTCACGTTGTAAAATTAATTACTTAACTGAAGTTTATGGCTTAACTAAAGTTAATTACTTAACGGAAATTAATCATGTTGTAAAATTAATTACCTAATTGAAATTAATCACGATGTAAGATTAATTACTTAAGTGAAATTAATGACTTCACTAAAATTGATTACTTAACTGAAATTGATTACTTAACTGAAATACATTCCTTCAATGAAATTAATTACTTAACTGAAATTAATCACGTTGTACAATTAATTATTGAACTGAAATTAACAACGTTGTAAAATAAAATACTAAACTGATGTTAATCATGTCGTAAAATCAGTTATCAAGCAAAAATTATTTGTACTGCAAAAAACTTTCATAACTAATATAAATTACTAGCTATTTTGCTATGCAAAAAAATAATTAAGAAGCATTTAAATAATTTTAGGAAAAAGGGAATATCTAATTTAGTTTTTTTATGAATCAGAAAAAGTTAGTGATTATTTACTGCGGGATGAAAATGTTGTTAATCATGTGATGCGATAATTGCGGACAATGTTGATTGCGGACAATGTTGATTGCGGACAATGTTGATTGCGGACAATGTTAATTGCGGACAATATTAATCGCGGACAATATTAATTGCGGACAATATTAATTGCGGACAATATTAATTGCGGACAATATTAATTGCGGACAATGTTGATTGCGGA
>JACJUY010017648.1:0-11772 GCA_014220935.1 Platorchestia sp. MABIK | reverse complement strand
CCCTACCCTCACAGTACAGCCCCTACCCTCACAGTACAGCCCCTACCCTCACAGTACAGCCCCTACCCTCACAGTACAGCCCCTACCCTCACAGTACAGCCCCTACTCTCATAGTACAGCCACAACTGTTAACATTGCTATATGAACATACAGCACAGTTTTCTACGCGATAAAACTGGTCTTTAAAAGCCTATCTCGGTCTACTCAGCCAAACCAAAACGATGCCACCAACGCAAACCCTCTCGGTTTGCGCCAAACGACCGTCAAACAAACTAATTGCCCAGGAACAACAGAGATCGTCGCCAGAATCAACAGCCCGTAATGAGAAGCGGTTCCATTTCCGAAAATTTCCCTAATGTGATCGAGGACTCAAAATCGAATATTCACAACCTTAGCTCCTGGGAATACCACCAGAGAACTGGCGACCGCCTAGCGAGAGCGCTGCCTCCAAGATCGCTTTATTGCCTTCGATATATAACTTTACGAGCATAGGCGACAGGTTATGACCAGGAAAATATATTATAGATGGTTGACTGGATCAACATGTTCTGTTAAAGGACGCTGCTGGAAGAATGGCGCTCGATTATTGCCAAGATTATGGTAAGTACTGTGTGACGAAGTTTAGTTTCGTTAAGCATTCTCTACCTTTCGAAAGTGATGGCTAAAATGTCATGGTGTCATCTAAAGAATGCAGGTGTGGCAAATAAAGAAAAGACTTTATTAATGACAGCGCCTATTTGAAGAATTGGAGTATTTAGCTTTATAGTTTTTATGTTCACAAAAGCGAATACAAATGGTTTAAGATTCATTTCAGCGTTACCGATTCATTTTTGGCGTAAAATACCAAATTTGGCTTGCAGGTTCATTGAAAATTAGCTAGAAAAGTACTGCACTAATGCAGTCCATCAAAAAATACCACACACTATCAAAACGGGAAACGTATGAATTGTGATAGTTAATTTTCAGTCTCTCGTGATGACTTTACTGGTGAATCCAGTGAGGTTGCTTCGTGGGACTTCAAGCTGATGATACAATAATTTTTGATTAGATTACAATCTAGTTGAAGCCTCCCGAACCCCAACAAAGGCGTTCCAAGAGTGGGATGATGAATGCACGATTCAGTATGGAGCTAAGGGATCGCGGAATCCAAGCTCAAGGTGTGTTTTCGTACAAGATCCCTTGCGCATAGAAACACTAAGTTGAGAAGGAAGGTCATATTAAATTAGATGTCAGTTTAAGCCTTCAAAGTTGCGACAGATGCCCTCCAAGCTGAGGAAGGAGGAAAGCACCATTTAGTATGGACTTTAGGGAACGCAGAATCTATCTACTAGATCAACAAAAACAACAAGTTCAGGAAGAAGCTTGTGAAACAAGACAAAAGTTGCAGAAGAAAGTAGTGGGTATTGAAAAGCAGTACAGCAGTGATAAAAAAAAGACGGTTCGTGAGAAAAAAAACTATTATATCAAAAAGAAGGCCAACGTAACCTGCAGCTCGGGACCACACATGTCTCATCGTGGGAGCGATAATTTACACAGGCACAATAGTTGTATCCCCTGAGGGGGGGCTGATGACCCGACCCAAGTTACACTGTACAAAACATAAGCAAAAGTTTTTGCTTAACCTTTTAAAGCACCTCAAAACTAAACAATCCCCTTTCGAAAATAACCTCAATACATTGTTCTTCAGGTTAAATTTGTTCCCTAATATGTTCCGTTAATTCGTAGTCGAGAGGCAGTTCCTTACTCATTCTGACATCAGTGACAACCTGATGCCAGTGCCAGGCTAATGGCACTGAGATAACGCTAATTTGAGTACAAAAATTCTAATACTGAAGGGTGAAATGTCGCACGACCGACCAATGCAGATTAATTTTCTCAAATGGTGCATAGGAGAGCGATGGTGCGCTCGAGTGAAGCTCACGCAGCTTCTGTTCGCGCTGATTCTAGCCAATTCGGCTTTCAAAATTGAAGCGAAGGTCACCAATCGCCGGCTCCTCCAAGGACAGAAATGTCGTTTCCTAGCTGCTCATGTTTGCTGAATTCATCCATCATTTAGGGGCAGATTGTGTCCCCAGGAGGCCAGGAATAGACTGGGTCTCAGATCATGAATCGTGCCGCGTGTGTATTCGAGCAGCAGTCAAAAGAGAAATTACAAGAATTGACAGTGATGTTTGATTTTCTCAACACTCTTCTCAATAACAGCAGGCTTCGGCATTAGTGTTTTCAAATTTCATGGTTAGGATTGTGGAGGAAAAAGCATTGCTCAGCCTCATCTCCAAATTAACATGCGATTCCCACCAGTTTAATTATATTTACTTTCAGGCATGGTGCAAAAAGAAAGTGTACAGTAGTTAAACATACAAATTAATATTATTAAATATTAAAGTCTCTTTTGTTTCGATCCATAAGCTGATAATAGGGGTATTGTTTGTCCACTTATGAATCAATATAATCATCTAGCGTATGTGATACAAAAAGAAGTTTAGGGAGGAGAAATTCGTTTAGTGCGTAACAGCTTTCAAAATTTTCTACATATTTTGTTAGTTAAAAACTGTGATCTGGCAGTACCTTCCTTTGTCTGAGAAGCTGCGCAATATTTTGTGTAGAAGTATTGAACTTTTTCCTCAGTGACCTCACTAACTACGGAGCTTTATTTCTCCCATTGAAGAGTTACAGTCGACAGTTTGATTCCACCTTCCCTGGCGAACTGTGTAGGCTATGGCTTAAAGCGGCCCATAGACGATCAATTTAGTTGTCAATATCATTGACTCAGTACGTTGGTAAGATTTTTTTGGTGCCCACAAAGTCAATTAATTGACGGTCGTCAATCAAGCCCATAGACGATCAATTTAATTGTCAATGTTCATCATTGTCAATTATATTGACAATAAAATTGAGCGTCTATGGGTCGCTCAACGATGTGCAAAAAAACCAGGCATGAACCTACGAGATTAGATTATTAGTTAGTTCAAGCCTCCCTATCCTCAACAAATGAGATCCAAAGAGAGGAAGGAAGAAGTCACCATTTAGTATGAAGTTAAGGGAACGTGGAATCTATGCAGAAAGGGCATAGAAACAGTAATTAAGATGAGAAAGAAGTTCATGAAACAAGATCAAAGTTGAAGAAGAAAATGGTAGGTGCTGAAAAACAGGACAGCAGTGAACCGAAAAACAAATTGGTCCGTAACAAAACAAAAACCTATTCTATTTCAAGAAAAAGAAAGCCTACCTAACCTTTAGCTCGGGCCCTCACATTGTCCCCCTGGGAGCGCTAATTCCCATAGATACAATAGTTGTATCCCCCTGACAATACTCGTGTGTGTGTATCAATACTCGTGTGTGTAGGTTCACAATACTCGTGTGTGTGTATCATTTTAGTGTGTTAACTTTAAGATGTTTTAAAAACCAATGATGGTAATTTTTGTACCATCTCTATTGGAAATAAACTGTTTTTTTTTTTTTTTTTCTGAGGAGTGAACCTACGAGATTTATGGGCGCTGCCAGTGGATACCATTTTTTGCTTAGCTGTGAAAATAGCGATTAATGCTTTTATCTGGTACTAGCACCAGATAAGTGCAGCTTGAAGCAGAGACGGCTTAAAGAATATGTCGAAACTATTTGACGCGTATCTATTGATAACGCAGGTAGAAATTGATGTTATTGTAGGAATAAAATGAACTTTCCTTGCAGACTATAAAAATTTGTCGACACATAGATCATTAACTCAATATCTGTTCTTCGGAACACAATAATGATTAACGCAATACAAGATCACCAATGCTTGTAAAAAAATTAACGTAATTTATGCTTGAGACATGATTTAGCATCATGCGCCAATCTAAACAATTAACGAATAGTTAATGGTTCACACATACATGAATAACGTCAATCCCGGGTCGTAAAAAACTTCGTGCGCACACATCATCAACATTTTTGACATTCGTAGAGTCTAAACCTCTTGAGTTCACTACAATCTTTTCAGCAGTACCTGATCCTGGTTAAGGTCATTTATAAATGTTCGAGTGATAATACTACTAAGTTCTTTTTTGAATTTTTTACAAGTTGACTTACTGAAGATGGATATGGTCTTCGAAATGTTTTACAGAATGAATAGATTCTTTCTAGATATTTTACTATATACTCTGAGAAATTCCAATATATACGATTTCAATTTTTACTGTTTTCTCCGTTTGTAAGTTTCTACTCCTAAGTGCCGTTCTTATTTCCGTTTCTCATATCAAAGCCGCTACTCTGTGGAGTGAAAGCAGTAGTTCTTGATCCTAATTGAGGGCTTACCTCACCCCGTGAACATTCCACCCCACACTTTCCCCAGCCGAGCTCCTACATATAGAGTGACGGACGAAAAGATCTCAGCATTTGCATTTGATGTTAAAAAAGAAAACTTATGGCCTTGTTTTGAAAGGCCCGCGCTGAAGTTGGGAGGTCTTAAATGGAATTTTGTGACGTGAAGAGCATGCACGAACGACCGCGCAGGATTTTCTTTGCGAAAATGTCTGGACGAGAAACTAAGCGAGCGCCTAGCCTCAGCTTTAATAAAGTTTGCGTTCAAGCCCCTACGTTTAGCTTTGATGTTTTGCGCATACCAAGCGTAATTTGATGAATCAAATTACGAATTTGAATAACCAGATTACAGATTATAGGTTAGTTTAAGCCTCCCTAACCGCTAAAAAAAAAAAGTATCAAAGAGAGGAAGGAGAAAGGCACCATTTAGTATGGATATTAGGGAATGCGGAATCTATGCAGAAGGGGCATAGAAAAATTAAGTAGGGAAAGAAGTTCATGAAACAGTATAAAAGTTGAAGAAGAAAGTAGTAGGTGCTGAAAAACAGGACAGCAGTGAACAGAAAAGGGTGGTCCGTAACATAGCAAAAAATGTTTTATTGCAACAAAAAGAAAGCCTACCTAACCCTCAGCTCGGGCACTCAAAAAAGCCCCCCTAGGAGCCCTAATTCCCATAGATACAACAGTTGTATCCCCCTGAGGGGAGGGTTACCCGTTAAAGGAAGCATCAAATTATGCATGATGAACTTCACATGGGCGAGAAATACTGATCGTGTTCATTAATTGAAGACCGCAGGGCTTTGCGAAATGAAAGGAAATCGATAAACGAAAACGGAAAATTACTAGCAACATTTGAGCAGATCCATAAATACTATCACAGCAAAATAAAAATAGGAATCTTATGATGTCAAGCCCCAAAAAATTTGTGTAGTTTATCTGGATATTTCTGAGCTTCGCTAAATATTTAAAGAGTCACAATTGAATGGAAGTATATAATTCACAAAATCGGACAATCTGAAAATACAATAAATAGAGCAAATTTCAGTATCACTTTTAGTATTTGTTCCTTAGTTCTGCTTTCATTAAAATAAAGGCACCCGCAGTGTCTCACTCTGCTTATGAATGCGACAGAATTTGTGTGAATATAGAGAAAACGTAAGCATTTGTTCGTTTTATTCGAAAACAAACTGCCAGTAACGTAAAAGAAAGTTGAAACAATTAAAACAAAGCTAATTTGGACACCTTTCAATTCGCACTTTCCAACTGATCCCATCCAAGTTTTCACTGTTTTTTTTTTCGACGAATGAATTGCCTTAATTGAAACGGTGTCGGGTATACCAGATCAGCAAATCTGAGTGCCCTTTTAGGGGGAAAAATGATCATACTTCCACTTTTTCCCAGCAAACCCTAATGCACTGAACACTAAAATTTCTAACCCATTAACCTGAGAGCACTTTTTGCTCAGCATGGTTGCCAGGATCGTCATGTTCCCTATTCCAACAGTCGTAAAAACTCGGACATGCGCTCCATGCCTTCAAAATAGAGGACGGTGATCAGATAGATTAGAAATGTTAGCTCAACTTTCCCTAACCGCAACAAAAGCGTCCCAAGTAGAGGAAGGATGAAGGCACAACTTAATTTGGAGTTAAGGGAACGTGGAATCTATAAACATTTTATTAAACAAGGTGAGTTTTCACACAAGATATACTGCACATAGACACAGTAAATTAAGAAGGAAAGCTATGAAACAAGATAACAATTGAAGAAGAGCGTTAGAAGTGCAGAAAGATAGGTTCTTGACAAATATGATCCTCAACAAAAAAAATCACATTTTATTTCAATGAGAAGAAGACCTACTTTACTCCCAGTTCAGAGCCAGAAAAAATCATTTTTCAACGTTTTGCGCAGTGGAAATATTTTAAACTACTTTCATTTCGCTCAAAATTTTCATTGTTACAACTGAATTTTAATTTGTTCTTGTCATTAAATAATATCAACATGATAGGGGGAAAATATTTCGTGTTGCACACATAAGTGAGAAATTCTTGAAATCAAAATTCAGAAATAAAATCGATTTTTGAGGGAGTTCGTCAGAAATGAATATTGTAAAAATTTACCTAATCAACACCAGAAAATTTTTATTTTGACAAACCAGTAATCAATCAGTAACTTAGTAACACGTGTTAGATATGATCCGGAACCTAAGTTTTAAGCAGTAGAAACTCCTACGAAGCTTTGGACAAATTAATTCAACAAATGCGAAAATTACTAGACTGTACGTAACACTACATTAAAAGAAATCGCCGGCCATTGCTCATGCTAAAATGATGTTGCCATTATTATTGTTATTATCAATGTTATTTTAAACTTCCAGAGAAATTTGACAAATCCAATTTCAAGATAACATTTTACGTCGTATAACATTTGTTTTTGAAAAAGATCGCGAGACACCTGAAAGGTCATTCAGTTATACCGGTACGTGAAGGAGCAACTTACCGAATGGTACACATATGACCCAATACGAGGGAACGTGCTAAAATAAATGAGAACTAATGAAGGGAGTCACAAATAGGTGATAACCCAAATTTTGAGATCGACCCATGAAATCAGTTACGGAGAAGAAATAATGTCAGCATGAAGCCGTGTACCACTGGGTATAAAAACGAGTGATTTTTTAAATTATCAGGTGAAATTTTTTTCCGCACAAACAGTTTTCCCGAGAGGATTCATTGATTTTTTTTGCTGAAGTTTTGACAACAAAAGATGAGTGGTACTCGCTCCCTCACGCACCCAGCGCTAGCCATCAAAATCAGACGAGGAGAGCTAATGTACACACAAAATTTCATTGAACGCTGCATCACTATCCGCTCATTCTCAAGCAAACACTCGGTAAAACTACAATCAGAACACTATCATTTTTTACGCAAGTTTAACATGGTTTCAAAAAATCAAAACGTTGCAACAACAACGAGGGAAAATTCGGGACGAGAGTTAATTCCTAAATTAGCTGCAAAAATCCAGTACAACGCTGAACGTAATGGGAAAGTTAATTTCTAAATTAGCCGCAAAAAGCTGAACGCAAGGGTTAGAATTAAAAAAAAGCTTTCACGTGAAAGAGTGTGAGCTCTGGAGTAACAAAGACATCTGGGCTGCCTGCAGCGCCAGGTACTTCATAAAAAGGCTCATTTCCAGACCTTATCCATCATAAGGAGACGGCTGGCTACTCAGAAAAAATCAAAGAAATTATCCGGCGCTGGTGTGAGGAGATCGAGCACTGGACGAAGGGAGAGGGGGGGGCTTGGGTAGCTAGCAACTTAGAAATAGGGCTTCATGAAGACGTCCAGGACAAACTAATGAAGAGAAGCGAAGAAAGGCGTCTTAAGAAAAACGCTAATGTTTGATCGATAGCCGTATAATAAATGAAGCTATGGAACGAAGTCACAATTAGACAGAATAAATGTAGGTGACTTGCATTGTGTAGCGAGGCTGGAAATAGTTTTAGAAAAGATCATACCTGAAGGAATAATCCGCGTTGTTCTTTCTCCAATATAAATCCCAGTCTCAAGCCACAGGGCGCTAATAATGCACAGTCACCAGAATGCATAAATATAAAACAAGAAGAGCAAAACAAGTAAAAACAATGCCAGAAATATAGCTACTCGTATTCTGTGGTCATTATCGCTTCTACGACTAGAAGTAGAAGCATGAATTGCGATGGAAGAGAGAGAAATGATGGCGAAGCGGAAATTCAGGGACAAATAAGGAATAAAGAGAAGATTATCGATGATTAATGACGTATTAGCATGATTAGATGTTGGCAGAAATGAAAAAAATGAAACATTCAAAGAAATGGTAGCTCTGGTCAAAGGAAAGGGAAAAAGTGGTCTCAAAAACTTCAAATGAATTAGAAACATATTCCTCAAAAAGGTGTGATAATCGCTCAAGGAAAATGCGACCAAATCAACCAAGTTTCGACATCTCTATAATGGCAAATGATTTCAACTGCAACATTTTACAAACAAAAAGAGCATGAAGGCAGTCACAACAAACAAAATTACTTGTATTGACCGCTCTCGCACTGTAAAAAATATCTAAACACCAACAAAAAACGGTCGTAAACACTTGAAACTACACCGCCAAGCAACGGCAGCTAATGAACGCTGAAACAAACGCCGGGAAAATATGCCATCGAAATACGGACGCAATAAGACGGGAAATGAAAGCGTAAAAAAGAAGGCCAAAAAGTAAGCTAAGAGCAGCATTGCGGCACTTCGGCCTTGAGAAAGAGAATGCGTTCGATCCCAAGCCATGCATTGTGTTCTGCCCAGGGGAGGGAAAGTTAGGCGCGAGCCCTCACTTAGGCTCGGGAACACGCCACCGTCGCTGCTGGTGTTGTGCCGTGACAAACCCTGGCTAGATTATACCCTGCTTTTAGGAAAAGGTGCTGCTGTAGCTAGTACTATAGGGTGAGGCCTACCACTTATTTCCATACATTTAATTTAGCGATAAACACTTCATTTGTACATCTCAAACTGCACCTGGGTAGGCGATATACTGGGTGTCTTGTAGGAAAACTAAAGCTATTCTTCGGAGGATTCTTTTTCAGCAAACGTCATTTTATACAAATAGCTCACTTAAAAATATGACAATTCAATTAAAAGTAGAGTCACTAAAATTTATTTCATTAATCAAAGCAGCAACCATTCGGTGTACTTAACAATCAAGTGTTCTTCCTAATAATTTGAACAAATTGTTGAATTGTTTAAATACACCGAAGAAAAAGTGACTTCGTACAGTCTCTGCCACAGCATCAGCGTTGTTGCCTACCAGCCTTCCACCTTACTTGACCTTCCTCGTAGCTTTGACTTAACGAAATAGAGAAGACATAGTTGCCAAATAGACGTATAGGAAGAGCACAACTGCTAGGAAAGGAACACTCCTTTATTTGCATTTAATTTTCTAATTTGTTTTTAACTTCGAAACCGTGCGGAAGTTTTCTAGTTCATCGCGCATTAAAAATGAAGGAAATCAAATTTACTGATACACTTAATCTACAAACCTCTTAACCGCTGTCCCCTTGTATGTAAAATGCAATGTCTTGATGCTTCTACCATCATTTTCATGCTGAAAATTGGCAGAAAAAAAATTTACAGACACATCGACAAAAATGTAAATCCACTGCTCGAGCAAAATCAGATGTAAATAAAATCAAAGAAAATTACAATGTAAGATTGCTAAAGAGGAATAATTTTAATACAACAGGAACACCGATAACCAGACGACTAGTAGTTAGTATAGCACTACAGGAATTTTCTGTGTTTCAAACTTTTCAAATAGTTCTATTGAATAATTTTAAAGCAAAAAAATCACCAGCATTTTCACCGAGGACAGGTTTGAGTTTGTGAAAATGTTATGCTTCTACCATTTGAATTTGCTTTTTTTTAAGAACATGGTGTAAAATTTTTGTGTTTGAATACAGGTGGCTCATTCGATGGCTGACAACCATAACCAACACAGAAATGATTAAAAATAGAACCTTGATATTTGTGCACAGTTAATCGTTGTTTCAGGGTCATCCTAGTCATACCAATGTAATATTTATAGAGAAACTTACATTCTCTTCTGTCACTCTACTTCAGTTCTTTGCTGGTAACCCCACCTGGTGATTTTCAACTTAAAATGAAGAATCTCGCAGAATACACGGATTAGGACAGATTAGACAAGTTATTTAAAGCCTTCGTAACTACATTCTGCATTCACTAGCATATCACACTCGCTCTGTCTAGATCACTGAGCCTGGAACTGAAAATGTTTCTTGTTAAAAGATTACTGATTTTACGATTTTGTCATTCACACAGATTTCAATTGCGGTGTCTGGGTCTACAGGCTTAACAAAAGTTTTGACGAAATTTTTAAAAACTCGTTCATCAATTTTATAATTCTGATGCATTTGATACAATGGCGCATTACGTTGCGTAATTAATTCCCGCAGTTAACGGTAAAATTAGCGCGATCCGCTTCTTTAACTGCAATTTTCTCCCAAAGATATTTTCTGCTGAAAAAATCACGCGAAAATAGGAATAATTAAAACGTTTGTAATGAATGCAATGAAGTGGATAATATCACAGGACGCACAGTATATCAATAGTCACATTTATAATATGAGCCATTCAGGGAGTTAATAACGTATAATTAATTAAGAAAATATAAATAGGGAGTTAAGAAAATATTACTCAATAAGAAAATATAAATAGGGAGTTAAAAAAATATTACTCAATAAGAAAATATAAATAGGGAGTTAAGAAAATATTACTCAATAAGAAAATATAAATAGGGAGTTAAGAAAATATTACTCAATAAGAAAATATAAATAGGGAGTTAATAAAATATTACTCAATAAGAAAATATAAATAGGGCGTTAGTAAAAGATTACTATATAAAAAATATAAATTGGGAGTTAAGAAAATATTACTCAATAAGAAAATATAAATAGGGAGTTAAGAAAATATTACTCAATAAGAAAATATAAATAGGGCGTTAGTAAAAGATTACTATATAAAAAATATAAATAGGGAGTTAAGAAAATCTAATAACCTTAATCCGCCATCCCTACTGGAGAAGCATGACTTCTGTTCATCATTACCTCAAGAGCGTAAAAATGAAATCAACACAATGTTTCTTTAATTTAATAATCAAATAAAAAATTTGTACTAAAATTACTCACCCATGAGCTCCAAAAGCTGCACCCGAGCACCTGAGTCAGGGAGACGATGAGCGCAGCCTTCCTGTCACCGCCAGCTCCGCAACTGAAACTCTGTTCGACAAGGGGGAACACTTTATTCGCCAATATTACACAGAGCAAAAGTTGAAGCTTTAGACAGAAACATTTTGTCATCTCACCTTTAACGCAAACATTTACGGTTTATGAGACTATGGTCATTGTGTGTACTCATGATTAAAATTTTCTATTGTCAGGGAGCATGTTGAGAAATTTACCGTGCATAAAACCATCTGAACCAGTATTAAATTAGCTAAATTTTAAAATGAACGAAGTCAAAAAATATTTTCTCGCATTGAGAGAACGACGCTATGAGGTTATTCACTGCCCTTTGTCTAAGCGAATTCAACAGCAAATTTTGGGAAAACAGAATTAATGAGATCACCAAGTACGAACACAAGAGTTGTTCAACTGGCAATAAAAGCTGAATTGGTTTTCATCACATAATTAATTGAAGGTCTGTGTGAATTAATTTTATGAGATTTAATGATTTTAGTCGCGTGTCATTAGGGCTTATCGGGACCTAATTTAAACTTCAGCTGTGATACATAATTATGCGCATAAATGTACAGAAGAATAATTACACATATCACTGCTAAACATTAATTCACGTAATAGAAGCCATAATATCAAACCTTGCGCAGAAAAATGGAAGACGAAGAAAAGTCAAAGGCTCTAAGTAAAGTTTTATT
>JACJUY010017646.1:0-11775 GCA_014220935.1 Platorchestia sp. MABIK | reverse complement strand
TTTATATTTCCCTTCTCAGGAAGATACAAGTATTGTTTTTTGGGAATTAGTGTGCCCAGAGGTCTGTAATTGGAGGTTAGGTTTGTCTTTCCTTTGTTGAAATAAAATAGGGGTTTTGTTTAGTTATGGACTTTTTTGTTTTCTGCTGTTCTTCTTTCAGTACCTAACATGCTTTTTTGCCTATTTACTTTGTTGGTTCTATGTGAATGGAATCTGGTATTGGGGTTAGAAAGGCCTCAATCAAGTTGTAATTTAATATTTATATACCAAATTTAAATTTTTATCCGTCCATGGCTCTAACGATTGGAGTTTATGGATTGTTGAATTAAGTTTAATAAAAATTGTTGTGCCATCCTCATGTAATGTCCTTGTAAGTTTCCTTGCTCTATAAGTCTTATTTAATTCAAAAGTATCACTGAATGGTTGGCACTTTCTCTAGGATGAACTGTAGTGAAGGAAAATTCCCCACTTATCATTTTTGAGTTCAATGCACATTACTTGTGCTAAAAGAAACATCAAGAATGGTAGTTGTTTAATATGAATTTTGGTGATATTGCTGCTGCTCATAACTTTTAAAGTGATAGCTCACTTTAGCATCCTTTAAAACCCCATGGATATCATTTTAGAAACCACGTGGAACTCATCTTCCCTCTTTACTTGGATGTATTACTGTGTCAGTCAGAGAACATTTTTAGGTGTGGAATTCATCTAAGAAAAATGTCACACTGCAGCATTGAGCTTAGCCATGTATTGTCATCAATGTTATGCTCTATGTAAGATTTAGGATACTTGAAACAAATGCATATCTATTGCCTAAATCCCTTTATAAGTGCCGTTTGTTCATTCTTTTACATCTAAAGGAAAATATTTACATATGAAACAAAGGAATGATATAATTGCACAAATATTTAAGTAGCTGTCTAACTGCTCATTTTCGTTTTTTGCTGCTGCAGATCTCGATTTGCTTGAAGTTTTACAACGAGCTTCAACAGCACGGTGCGGACTCCCTCATCAAGGACGAGTATGGCGAGTTCCTCATGGACACTCCAGAGACTGGCTATAATATTTCTATTCTCCTTGACCTTGAGAAGCTTCCTGAAGATTGGCAGTCTTTGGTCAAAAAGATTGGCTTGCTCAAGAGGAACTGCTTTGCTTCAGTCTTCCAAAAGTATTTTGAGTTTCAGGAGAAGGGAGAGGAAAGCAACAGCAGGGCTGTCATTCATTACAGAGAAGATGAAACCATGTAAGTTGAGTCAAATGCACATTGTTGAGCGGAGGACCATGAGTTGGTGTCAAGAGGATTGACTATGTATAAATTTTTGTGACATTTAGGGTAAAGCTACAGTAATGTGAACTGTGGGCAATAAAGAATATTCCAGTAAATAGGTGCTCATTTATTCTGGGAAAAGTAATTTTGTAGGAGTTCATTAATTTCTTTAGAATTGTGTGTTCTTTCTTTCCTTTTTTGATCAGGTTCAACTTGCAAGTAATTTTGTCAAAGCATCCCTTTTTTATAAATTCATCCCTTTTTTTATAAAATTGTTGGGATCCTGCTCATCTTAACCCTTTATTAACTAACGTCCTTTTTGAAGGACATAGGAAGTTACTCGCATTGTTCTTATGTTCTGAATGTTTCAATGAAAAGTTTACATTTACTGTGTTTCATGTATTACAATTTGAGAAAAATTACCATAATATTTCATGCACAAGCCAAAATAAATTTGGGCACTGTAGGGTAAGTGTGATTCAGAGCATTCATTTTCTAGTTGAAGGTCAATTTCAGTTTTTTTTTACTGTTTTCTAATTGAGGGTCAATTTCAGTTCTATTAGACCATTTTCTTATTGAGGGTCAATTTCAGTTTGATTAGACCATTTTCTTATTGAGGGTCAATTTCAGTTTTATTCAATAATTTTTTATTGAAGCCTCTTCTGCAGCCTTATAAGGCCAGCATGTATTGAGTTAGATTTATGGCAAAGAAGATTCAGTTGATGCTTCCTTCATTGGAACTCATGCTCTCTACTTTGTTTTTTGTGCTGCCTGTGTATTCTTAGGTGTTAGGAATTCAACTGAAATGAACAGTATAAGACAGAGAGAGTTAATGAAAGTACATTAGTGAACAGTTCTGTTGGAGAATAATGAAAATGAAAACAGTAAATTTGTGAAGATGCAACTTAATGAAAAGTAGCTGAATCAGTTAACTTCATTGGGTAAACGATCTGAAATGGGAATGGATTTCAATTTTATTTTTCCTGCTGTAATTTTCTACATGAAAAAATTCTTACCAATTTGACTTGGATCATTTGATGAGTCTTGGGTTTTATGATATAACTTCATCTTGCAAACTACCATCCATGATCTCACACTACTTGTTTAAGTACACCTAGCTTTCTGTATAGCATTTATTGTGTTCATTGTTTCTTTAAAATAATTGTATAGGCTAAAGAACACTAATGCAAAAATGCTCTCATATTTTTCACTGCTAAGTATCATAAGAGTAAATGCTTAAGTTATATTACATTTCCATTGTTAAGTATCTGTCATTGTTCACCCTATCTAATGAAATACTTCAAATTTCATGACAAAAATTAAGCAGAGGTAGCATCTGTGGATTGACTTGAAAGGATCAGTTCAAAACCCTTAGATGATGATATTTCTTGGATAATTAGGAAGGTAATAATTTCTTGTTGGATTATCTGGATAATCAGTAAAATTTCCATGGATGCATAATGGATATTTTGTATTATTTCTGTTTCAATCCTTGTGACAGTAAAAATACAAGTTGTTTTGAAATTTCATAAAGGATGTTTATGAGCTTGTGTTTACAGAGGAATTTTATGCAAATCTCTCGTGTTTCATGCATGACAGGTACATTGAGTCAAAACCTGACCGAGTGACCGTGGTGTTCTCAACCATCTTCAAAGACCCGGACGATGTGGTCATTGGGAAAGTCTTCATGCAGGAGTTCAAAGAAGGCAAAAGAGGCTCCCAAACTGCACCTCAGGTGTGTGATCCAATGATGAATTTGCCTTTGCAGTTGCTGGGATTGTCATTACTTTATGCGCCAATGAAGCTGTGTAGTGATGATTGTTTTTGTCAGCTACTCTTAATGACTTTTAGTATACATAAGAGAACTGGATTATAAAATTTAAATATTAATTCAGGCACTGATTGACTTCTCTATCTTCATTCTCTTGTTTGAGAGCTGTATTGGAGTAGTAATTCTTGTCTTTCTTGCTTTTGGGCTTTTAAAATTGTTTAGTTTGTGTTATTTTCCTATTAGATCTATTGGAATAAGCACTTTCAGAGAGTAGGAAATAATTAGCACTCAAATGTAGTAGGAAAATTTGGGAAATAATAATTTTGCTTTGTTATGGACCTTTTCTTTTCTGTTCACTGCTATCATGTTTTTCTTCATTTATTACCTTCTTCTCCAACTTTTACCTTGTTTCTTTAATTTCCATCTAATCTTCAAATTTCTATGTACAGAGCATGAGGACACATCTTGTGCATTTCTTGTCCTGTTACCTTGATCACAAGCCAAATGGTGCTTCCCTTCCTCTCATAAATGTTTTTGTTGTAGTTAGATAGGCTTAAACTAACTCGTGTGTAAATCTATGTGTAACTTGTGTGTAATAGCCGCGTCCGTCTTTTCATTTGTCCAACATTATCATTCATGCACTCGTATATATATAACAAATGGATAGATATTGCCATTGCACTGCTTCACGCATTGATCAGGTCTTAGGTCTGCAACTTAGTTTTCCTTCACTTAGATGTATTTTTGCATGCTTATTTTTCTACTTGCCTCCTTATCAGGTACTCTTCTCCCACAAAGAGCCGCCTTTGGAACTACAGGACACTGACGCGAGAGTGGGCGAGAATATTGGCTACGTTACTTTTGGTCAGTTTGTGTTTTGCCTGTGTTCTTTTTTTTTTATTATTGGACGCGTAACTTTAAATTTTATAATCAGTTTTGAACCTGTGGTCTCTTTCTCTTTGATACGAGTGGATGTTGATCTACTGTAAGTTCATGTCAATGTGTAAATTGTATGCATTGTTCTGATGTGATGGGAATTTGTAGTTTTTTACTTGTTTCATCTGCACCTATCTTTGTTTGGGAATGCAGAAAGTGCTGAAGTGATGTATTTCATAACCTCTAATCTTAAATATGTTTTGTTTACTGGGATCAATTGTGAAGTCAAACTGAAAATTTATGGAGGTTTGTACTATTAAACCCAGTCCATATATTTTTTTTGTGATTTTTTCTAAGTATCATTAGAAGAATCACAAGGTTAAGTAAGACAAATAAATTTACCTCTATGCAGTAAGTTTAATAGAATCTTGCTTAATAATACCCATGGTGTGTTTATTTATTTATATATTTTGTTTGGTATCCGCTTGTTCCATCTCCCTGTCACGCTCACAAGGATGTTTGATGACCGGATCTGAGATTCGAGTTTCACCAGTGCACAAGTACAAATAAATTTTTATCGCGGGTGCTATTAGGATAGATGTATTTGTTTGTTATCCACGTCTGGAAAATGAATTCAAGGAAAATTCATGTCATTTTTGACGGGCCGTGTACACTAGTAGAATATAGCAATAGGAATGAGCCAAGTGACCCATTCTTGGGTTTTTCCAAGATCCATGCTATTACACCCCAATTATACACAGGCTTCAAGGAAAATTTCAAGTCGTTAAATTCCACTTGCTAGCACCAGTACGTAAATGTCATTACAATATCTCTAAACACGGCCGTTGCGCATAGCGTGATTGCATGATTTGATAAATTTCTGGATAAACCCGAGTAGGATTCCAGCAGTTCAGTCTGTTTTGTTTGGTAGGTTAACTGCATCTGCAGCTTGAAAAGTTTTTTTTTTTGCTTCTACTCTGAACAACTCAAAAGTTCCCCTGCTGAAATGTGTCCTTGACTACAGTGCTATTCCCGCGGCACACGAACAAAGCAGCGCGCGAGAACACGATCAACTTGATCCACATGTTCCGCGACTACCTGCACTACCACATCAAGTGCAGCAAGGCCTACATCCACTCGCGCATGCGCGCCAAGACTTCCGAGTTCCTCAAGGTGCTCAACCGCGCCCGCCCTGAGAGCAACGGCAAGCGCGGGCCTGGCATGGGGTGAGTGCTTCTATTCTATACTGCGCCTGAAGGAATATAGTCGTAATTTGCATCAATACTTTGACTGCGGCAGGTAAGCAACGGCAAGCGCGGTCCTGGCATGGGGTGAGTGCTACACGACTAGACTTTGCCTAAAGGAATGCAATCATAATTTGCATTAACACTGACTGCGGCAGGTAAAACTGAAGTTTAATATTCATCTCAAGACAAATACGAGCCACTTGTAGTAAGCCAGGTTTAAAATAATAAACGTTATCTTAATCGTGTCGTCGTTTAGTTTTGTTTTAGTATTTATAGAAGCTGAGTTAGTGACTACTGGTTGGTCAACAGAGTTATGAAAACTCCTCCAGTGACCACCTGTGGCTTACGTCACAGTCAAAGTGTCGAAAAACCCATTGAGAAAAACTAGAAAAATCCCAAAAATCTGATGAAAATTACTCTGTGCTTTTTGTGCTGTGCATTTCCTGCTCTGGGTTGCTTGGTTCACGTCTACTGTTGGTCTGAAGGAATAAAATCATATTTAGTGCTGAAAAACCTTGGAGAAAAACTATAAAGATCACAAAAATTGAAAAAAAATTACACTGGTGGTTATTCGTGGTGTACATTTTTTGGTGATATTTGAAAGTTATTTTTGATGTCAGCACTGAAAAGAAAACTTGTTTGATTTGAGGTGCAGAATGTAGAGGCTGTGCTGCTGATGTAAGGGAGAAGTGACTAGTTCTCTTGGCATTAGCTTGTTGGGTGATGCGAGTAGAGGAGTAGGTCCCAGGGTGATTGGATGACATAGGGTGAATATGTCGCAGGGTGATTGGGTGATATAGGGTGATTGGGTAATATAGGGTAATTATGTCTCAGGGTGATTGGGTGATTATGTCTCAGGGTGATTGGGTGATAATGTCTCAGGGTGATTGGGTGATATAGGGTGATTATGTCTCAGGGTGATTGGGTGATATAGGGTGATTATGTTGCATGTGTAAGCAACAGGTCAGGTTGGTGCATCAGTAATGTTCGATTTGAAGATCTTGGGTAAATGAATAAGTCAATAACTATGGAAATATTTATTCATTAACACACTCTCCATTGCTTTCAATGATCTCATTCCACCTTGTAGCAAACATATAAATGCCTCGCTTGTGAAATTCTGAAAGAATAACCCTAAACAGTCAAACATCAGAAAAAAGAATGGAGTAAATTAAAGTTTTTATCGGAGTGAGAAAGACTATCATGTGATGAACAAAAACAAAGTGAAGATTTTTGAGCTGGTGGGCTGGAATATGTGAACTTGATAGTCACCTGTCTAATGTAGTTGTGACGAGTACAGTCTGACATTAGCTTCACTAGGCAGTCAACCAGGTTTAGAAACAGTGTTTTTTTAAAATTTACTACTTTTAGTTCTTACTTCACTACTCACGTGCAAAGTAGTTGACTTAGAAGAATTAATGTTGTTAACTACGACAACTCATAAGATTTTGATAAAGACAGTCTCTGATCGTGTGTTCCATAGTAAAACTGGCTTGTTTGTCTCACCCCTTGTTATTTTCGCAGGCATCGCAACACGGCCATCAGAGCAATTTCGTAGATATGATACCAAGACCTACACAAATTTCCAGTATGGTGCGAAGATTACCATTATGATGCGAAGATTTCCAGCATGATGCGTCAATTTCTGGTCATCTCAACTGGACACTGACTGCAACTCGGGACTGCCTTTTAAAGATGGTCGCTGTGTATGTTTTCTTTACAAACTTAGTTTAGTTACGTCCCTAGCGATAGTTATTATTGGCAGTTTCTGATGTATTCTAATATGTTTTCCTCTTGGTTTCGAGAACATGAAAAGCTGGACCTTTCATTCCATGGGTTCCATGCATATTTTTCGTGGATTGTTGAGAATATTCAATTTTGAGTTACTCCTCCGTATCTTTTCCTATGTCTGTCTAATTTTGTTTCTATTAATGAGCCCTCAATGAGAATTTTGTTAGGGTTATTTATATATGATTATTGAAACGCTTGATTATTTATTCCATTTTGTGTTGATGAGAAAGGTCATACATTGATTGAAATTGCTATTTCTTGTGTAAAATGTTCTTCCTCAATTCCATTGAAGCTTTGGTCTTTTTGAGGATTTGTGCTCAGCTCGATGTTGTCTTTCGTAGCTTGCTTTGTATACACAATCGTGCTTTAACTTCTATACTCACTGCCTGTTTATTTAAATACGATGCTTTATTCACGGATACGTTTGTGATTCACTTGTGGGAGTTTTTAGTTTAACTGTTTCTGAAAACCTTGCCTGGAAACGCACATCAGAAAAGAAAATGTAACTGAAACCAACTATTCCCGTAATCGCATTTTCAAGTACTCAGTTTTTGCTCGGTGACAAGCATTCTGTCATCAACATTCGCTCACAAATACTTTTTCAAATCTGCATTTTCCGTTGCGTTTTGATCCTCGTATTCACATTGCCGAGGCAAATCAGCGTCTTGGTACCCCTGTGGCTTGGTACCTTCTGGGGCCACTGTGGTAGGCTGACTTGCGTTGTCTAGAGCATTCTTCATGAGCCATGGAACGTCTCTGTGCTTTGATGTTGACCCTGTCAGCACTCTTCGATACTGTTATGGGATACGAGTTTGTCTCCTGCTTTAAGGTGATTGTGGCAATTGTGGAACCGTTTGTAATGTCTTGTCAAACGATGAAAAATCTCCCAGTGTGTAATGCTATTATAAATACGATAATAAAAATAATCCTTATAATGATAGTCATGCAAAGGTGTCCCCGCAACAGAGCTGGTTACATTGCTTGAATGACGGCCGTCTCCTACCGAGGAGACAGATGTTGTATTTAGCGAGGAGGAGGCCACCCAGGGAGAAGATGTTAGGTCCTGAGTTTGATGGTTAGGCTGGCCTTAATTTTGTTGCAATACAAAAATGGTTTGTGTTCCATGGACCGTCTTTTACGGCGCACTTCTGTCCTCTTTTTCATCGCCTGTAACTTTACTTTTCAACTTTTATCTTGTTTCATAATTGTTTTTCATCCTTGCTGTTTCTATGCGCGCGGTGTGGAGACACATCTTGTACATGGTATAATTAAGGAGACACATATTGAGTGATGTCTCCCGCGTTCCTTATTTGAGAACATTTTTGTTGTGGATAGAGAGGCTTAAACTAACTCGGATCTAAATCTAATGACGGCCTTCGTCAGCGGGAGCCGCCTTAAAGTAATAAAATATCGTTTTAGTTGAACCGTTCTCATCTCTAATTTTACCTTTGCTGATGCAATGCTGAAAGGGAAGTAGGTGTTAGACGTTGATGTTAGACGGCTGGAAAAATAAACTGCTCACATTTTACTAACGGCGTATTTGAGTGCTGTTTGCTTTTATTTATCGCAGAGAAATTATAGGTTAATGTTATTTTTTGAAGATTTAGGACTGAATTCGTTCTCTAAACATTATTCTTCTTATTTTTCGTGTTTTTAGGCTTTAGTAAATAATTTATTGTGCTGTGGAGCTCCATGGCTGGTTCCATTTTTGATATCTATGAAAAAAGTTTATTACTGATGTTCTTCTCCAATTTGTTCTATTTGCGTTGAAACATCCGCGACTGCTGATAGACCAGATCACGGTCGTAGAGCTTTAAGTACTTTGTTTTGAAATCAAAAATTGCTCTACTTCAATAAAACCATTACATTAAAGAGATAGATTTTGTAAATTTGGTTAGAGAATTTCTCCTCAAGTTGAATGACTAATACTTAAATCTTTAATTTACTGTACGTATTTGATTAGAGTAATTACACGTAAAGATTACTCGCAGGATATTTAAATGGTTACTTTATAACAAGCACTGTCATCAATAACCTTGTTAATGAAACTTGTTAAGCCAAATTTATCTTTTTATTTTCCTGCTTACGCTTCAGTCTCGTGCTCATTTATAGCATCTGGCAAGAATTTCAAGTGATGTCCTTCGTGATGCCACTCGAGCTTGACCGAGTTTCCCTGTGATGGTCACTTAACGAAGAGGAAACGGAAGCTAAACTTAGGAAAAATAGAAGAATAAATGAATACGCGTTTTAGAAACAGCACATCTTGGTTTTTAGGTGAGTTCCAACCTCGCCTCAGAGGGGTGCTAGTAATGGCTTTGGCGGTCATGTTTCATTTTCTTCTGCGTTACTATAACAGAAATAAAAAGGGTTATTTCCAAAAAAGATTACACAAAATAAATCATTGGTTTTAAAATAAATTGTCTCAATTCATTTAAAGATGGTTAGTTGATATACGTGGTAGCCCCAGATGTGAATGTTTCGCTTGTGCCAAGTGTGATTAATAATGAAACCCGGACGTTAGCTTGCAGTATTCACAGTGATTTTGCTGTCCTGGCACAAGCGAGAGCTTTTCTCAAATACGGTTCATTAGTTGTCTATCCTGTAGCATTCCAATCAGAGTACTTTCAGCGCGCTTTCTACTGCCTTCTTGCTAGCTTAACCTCGTTCAGTATCTTGACAGTCCAAGTTTGTGGTCCCAAGCTGAAGAATAGGTAGGTCTGCCTATTGTTGGTATACAGGAAATTTTTCTTTCATTATGTATCATATTTTTTTCCGGTTCACCGCTGCCTTCTTTTCAGCACCTATTACTTTTTCTTCATTTTTTATCTTGTTCCTGAAGTTCGTTCTTCGTTTGCCGTTTCTATGCGCAGGGGATTTTGTGCAGGAATACACCTTGTACGTAGATTCCCCGTTTTCTAAATTCCTTACTTTCTCTTTCTTCATTCTTTCTCTTCGCGCTCGTATTATTGCATCTCGTGTTGCTGAGTTTTAATAATGATATTAACAATAAAGTACCTGGACATTGTGAATTCTGCAGAAATACCACAAGGGGCCCATTGTAATGTAAATCGGAGCAACTTTTTAGTTTCTTCAGGTGTGTATCAAATTATGGAAACCAGTAGAACATATCTATATAAGTTTTATTTTGCGTCCACTCGATTTCCAGTTTGAAATGACCTTGAATGATGACTTTTCGCGTTTAATATAAAAAGTTTGTAGTTAACCATAAATAGTTCGTTAGAAAATTAGTTTCGCCTAAACTCATTTTTTCAGATTAGAAAACCTGCGCGCATATCCCACACACTGCATTAACAACAAGCGATGAGGATGTTCAACTGAGAGAAAATACTCTTAAAACGCACCAGCCTTTTCTACTCTTAAAATGTTCAGTTAAGTTTTCATTTAGAGAAGCAGTACTTTTTGAGCAGTATACTTTGGTTGTCGCATTTCCTAGCCATTGTGTTGACACACACGCACCAAAAATTATTTCTGACAAAACGTCATCATTCCATAAACCTTCAACTATTATATGGACTCGAGCTCTAGGTACAGTATTAGTCGAGATCATTGAGTAGCTTATGCTAAGCATCCTCTGTGGAAGCCCCGTTTCATTTTCTGTGCAATCCAAGCTGCTCATCTAACCTAATAATACCCGTCGTGTGTTTATTTAAATTTTTATTTATATATCTGTTTGGCGTCCGCTTCTTAAGAAACATAAGATGCTTGAGTGTGCAGTGTCATGGATACCAAATTCCTCAGTGTAACATTGAAGGATGGCCATACATCCGTTGAGATGTTTGGCATTTTATCGGGATAGGTTCGTTTAGGAGAGGTTTGGTCAGATTAGGACAGGATAGGTTAGCATTGGTTAGGTAATATTGACGGAATTTTTTAACGGGTCCACCTAGCTTAACGATGACATTGTCCAAAGAATTTCCATGGGTTCTGATACTATCCAACCTTACCCTTGGTTTATTTGTTTGGCGACCGCTTCTTCCATTTCTCTGTCATGCTCATAAAGATAGCCATAATGACCGTATCTGTGATACGAGTTTCACCGCTGCGCAAGTACAATAATATTTTTTATCACGGGTACTGTTAGGATGGATATATTTGTTGGTCATCAACATGTGTAAAGTTTGTTCAAGAAAGGTATTGAATCCCGTCCTTTTTAGCGGGCCGTGCACACTAGTTTGTTAATATTAACCATGTTATCTCTCAAACTTTTTCTTTCAACCTATTGAAACCTTATTATCAAATCACCCATTTTTCTAGCTCAGCAATCTTGTTTAGAGCGAAGCTTTTCTAGCCTCCGAAACGATTTTTTTGTTTTATTTAATGTTCTTCACTCTTCAATATCTACTAGTAAGTGTCAGTTTTTCAAAACTAAGTGTTTAGTTTTATATAAATCAACAATTTTTGTTTATCATCTACACTAGAAGCAAGCTTTTCTTGCTTATGGCATTCCTGTACGTTTTAGTGTATACAAATTTATCAATACCACAAATAAGTTCTCTAGTTTACTCATTTAGCTTTATTCCTTTAGAACTCAACATAAAAAATCATAATAACGGTAAATATTATGTTCTTAAATAATGCAAGCAGTTCATCAGGAAAAACATTCTTGCGGAAAGGAAAGAGAAATCTTAAGGTAAAAATTAACGGCTTAGGGTAGTTCCGTTCTGTTTACCTCAGGGAAATTTCACCTGAAATCTTTCACCTCCATTGTGGCTAATGCAAAATTACATTTTGCTTGTGAGTGCGGATGTTGTGGCGCTAGGACGTGGTGGCTAATCGGACGAAACTTACTGAAAAATTTACCT
>JACJUY010017638.1:1715-11787 GCA_014220935.1 Platorchestia sp. MABIK | reverse complement strand
CTGTCCAGTTCAGTTCAGGAAGCTTAGACTCATAACATTGCTCAGAAATTTACTGTGCTGTAGCCGAGCTCGCCTTTTTAATCTATTACCGATCACAATTATTTAATGAGACGTTAAAGATCTCACCTTCGGGGTCCATTACTGATCACAATCACTCAATGAGACGTAAAAGAACTCACCTTCATACTCTAACTGATCACAATCATTTGATGAGACGTAAAAGATCTCACCTTCAGGGTCAATTACTGTTCACAATCATTTGATGAGACGTAAAAGAGCTCACCTTCGGGGTCTATTACTGATCACAATCACTTATTGAGACATAAAATACTTTGTGCGCCTTGAACACTTCCAGCCTTCGACTCGGAGAAAAGTGAAATGTAGCATCGGGCCTAACTCCGAATGAAGACTGAATATATTGGGGAAGTTGAGACAAGAATAATTAGTCTCGAGTGATTTGCGACCGCAGCAATCGTGAAGGACCAAGACTAATGAGGAGCCTGAAGCAAATTGCGATCTGGGTAATTTCAGATGAATGGTACCCTTGATGTCGCAGTTATTTGGGACAAAGTGTAACATGGAACCTTTTTGTTATACAGTTAATTTGAAAACAAAATCAATTTAGAACCTAGGTAAAGACACATGTTGAGTACTTTGAGACAAGTAGTTGTTCAGGCTTAATTAACTGAAGAGCTTAAACAAATTGTCTCATGGAGAGGTTTCGAGCATGGAGCTTCTCAGGGATCAGTTTTTTAAAGAATTTACGTCGATGTTACAGCCGGCAGCTCAGATTCCTTTGCCGACCTGACAACGCTGAGAGTTATTTTTTATTCAATCAAAATTCTCAAGTTTGAGCTTTTTTCAAATAAAATTTGGGCGCTGAGCAAAAGAAAAAGAAGAAATCCACTTAGGTTTCGCAGCCTGCTGTACCGCAACGACAAAGGGAATTTGTTCCGAGATCCCGTTCCAGAAATCTGATGCAACATCAAACCTTCATTCTGATCCACTTAATCGTTAGCCAAATCACCGAAAAGAAGTTCGCTACCTGCTGTACTGCAATCACAAAGTAGAATAGTTTCAAAACTCTGTCTTAGTAACCTCTAATGCAACCATGCACCAATGTAAGTTGTGTGGAGTTTGGACTCGACCTGTGAAGAACTTTATTTTTGCTCCACAAAAGCAGCAGCTCTCGAGCAAATCACGTGGTGGCAGATGATGGCCATCAAGATAAGGAAGACAAAGAGGCTCTGATGATGGTGCATGGATAAACCCAGCTGCCCTCATGGAATAACAAGCAAAAAGTACGACCGACAATTGATATTTATGTCCCTTTGGTATTTGCATTCCTGCACTCAAATGCTGCAAGTAGAAATGTGTGGATGGATAGTGAGTGTCTTTGGTTCAACGTGAACACCAAAAAAGGGTCATATTTTAAATGTTAGGCTTGGTCACGCACACAAACAAGAGAGATTTCAAGTCATTCTCCATTACACGTGTAATAAAGATGCGTTGTACAAAGGAGCCGTCTATTCATAGCCAAAGAAATCTTTATAGTTTTCATACAACGGCAACATAAACCCGTTTTCAGTTATATTCGACGATTTAATTCAACTGAAATGCAACTCTGAGAATAACAGAATTCCAAATTTTCAACATATACTGCAAATAAAACTAAGACGCAAAATCAGACGCAAGTGGAGTCCGCTTAATAACAGCACCTGGAGAATTATTTTTCTGTTTTTCCTTTTTTTCACATTCCTCGTTTGAAATTATCCTCCCCATGTAATGTTTATTACACGGTAAGTTAGTTTAAAAATTCCTGATCACAACTTCGGTGCTTCTAAGAGAGGAAGCAGAAGGGCTCCATTTAGTAAAGAATTAAGGGTACGGGGAATCTATGCTAAAGGGACGTACCCTTACTCTGCGCGTAAAAAGAGCAGAATTGGAAGAAGATTACGAAACAAGACAGAAGCTGTAATAAAGCGGTCGGTAACATAGCAAAAAATAAATTTTGTTCCAACAAAAAGCCTACCTAATCCTCAGCTCAGGACCTCACATCTTCCCCTCTGAGCGTTAATTACAATAACTTGGAATAAAAGCACTTACTTGATGACTCTCATTATTTTTCTGTAACTTCAATGTCGAATGATAACAAAATGTCTTTTTAAATAGGTTTGAAACTTAAAACTCAAAGAGTTCAAAATAATTTTAAAATATAGACTTTTAATTCGTCCGAATGGAGTTCCGAGAAAATTTAGAAAGCAATAACCGTTAGTGAACATTTACACTTAAAGTGCCATTTGAAACTGGGATTGCGTCAATTTTTCAGTTCTTTCATCACAGAGAAGAACACACGCCAGTTCTAAAATGGCCTCCTTGTACATTTGCATGCACTAACACAAAGCGATAACCAAGGGATTAAATCTTCACATTTTTCTTTCAAACATTTGATCGACAACTGACAAGTTTTATGAGACCGGTGTATTTTAAGCTAAGGATTTTTGTGTTACAACACTAAAAAAACTATGACATCCTCTGTGTCTTTGTATAAAACTAAGCTTTTCAGTTCTTTCTCTTTATTTTCTTTCTTAACAATGCAGGCCGCATAATTCATTCAACTGGCAAAGCTAAACCTCGGACTGCAATTGTCGGTCTACAATAGTGTGTGTCTATGCATCGGTCTAAAATCGTCAGTCAAGACGTCGGCTTACAACTGTCAGTCTATGCGTCGGGCTGAAATTGTAGGTCTTTACGTCGGTGTACAATTGTCTGTCTTTGCGTCGGCCTGCAACTTCAGCGAGGAAGACAAATTCAATTTAACTTTTGAGATAATCCGCAGCGAGTCCTGTAATCCGTAAGCCCTGAGGCTCACTTTTGACTAGGATTAGCGCACAGCATAACTGCATCCACCAACACGCGGCAAATTAGCGCACAGCATAACTGCATCCACCAACACGCGGCAAATCTTTCGCAGAGAACTGAGAACTTGCGCCAGCGCATAGCGCTGGTGTTCTAGGTGTTTTATGCGATTATGGGCTCTCCATTCATGCGGTTTAGAGAAAAGAAAATCATGGAATGTGTTCGAGAGCTCAAAGTCAAGAAGTGACGTGAAAGAATGCACCCGTATTGCAAGTGACCTAATTTATTCAATAAAACAAAACGCAAGAGACTCTAAAAAACGATAGGATTTCTTTCGCGGTGATTCTATCGAAGTCAAACAATGGAACCTAATTGCATGACAATTGTAGAGATTATTCACCGAGGGCAAAATTGAGGGACCATTATAAAGAGTTCGTCCATTCAACCTTACCATTGTGTGTGCGTATACGCTTACGCTGGCAAGTTCCCTACCGGTGTTTTTAAGTTTAGTGACTACAGGCTGCCCAGAGGTTAATTTTCTAATGGGACCTTTGGTTAATTTCTTAATGGCTCCTCATAGGCTAATTGCTCTAAGAGACAACAGGCTGCCCAGAGGTTATTTTCTTAATGGAACTGTGGGCTGCTCTCGGGCTAATTTCTTAATGGGACTATGGGCTGCTCATAGGCTAATTGCTCTAAGGGACAACATGCTGCCCATGAACTAATTTTTTTACTAGGAACCACATGCAGTACATGGGCTAATCTTTTAAAGGGATCACTGGTTGCCCTACGCCAATTTTTTTCAGCTGACTGCAGGGTGCCGTAGGCTAATTTTCTCAAGAAACTACAAGCTGTAAGTGAGATAATTTTTTAAAGGGATTGCAGGCTGTCCGTAGACTAATTGATCCATGGGCCTATAAACTACCTGTCAGCTACAAGTTTTTGGGAAAACACACCATACAAGCGTAATTTTTGAAAGTTTAACGCGCTGTTTTGGTTTCTTTTTTGCACTACGCGCAGTCTACGGTGGTCTTTTTTCAAAAGAGTACGCGTAATCGAGGGGCCGTTTTTTATTTTTTATGGACAGCGTAAAGTCCACAGAATGCTTTCCAAGCCCAAGATTAATCCGAGCAAATTCATGACATGATGTCAGAACGAAACACTTTTGCGTAGAAGTATTTCCTTTTATTGGCCTGTTACGTATCTTATATGTACGTGTAACCATGAAAAAGACATGAAATAAGTCTACTTTTCAGTAGCCTCATTAAATTTTAAAGATACGAATTAGATGCAACTCTATGCTATAATAAACGCTTCAACCTATTTCAACTTACATTCGCTGTACTTGAAATACCTGAAACCGTTTACGTCAGCAATTTGTACACATATTACCGTCATTACAACCACCCTCAGGCACGGTGGGTCACTACAGCCCACTCCACATGACTAGCTCATTCCAGACACTGTCCCACGAAGGCTTCCATTGTCTAAACCCTCTCTGCAGCTAAATTGTACAGGAGAAACCATGGATTTGGTAGTTTTCTCAAAAAATACGGTCAATCTCACAACCAGAACTTTGAGAAAGGCTATGACTGGATATTTTTGGTTAGAGTTAATTGGTTTGAGGTTACTTTATAAAGGCAGCAGGTTGTGCAAATGAACAAACCATGAAGCGTCACTGAATACTCCATATGAAAAAGCTGCTACATTTCACAAGCAGACTACTTTCGCAAGCATAAATAAAAACACAACGTTCAAGCCGAAGCTAAACATCTGTAAAAATTATTCCTTCGCCCATAAAGCCAACTGCTGGAAAAAAGTAAACCTCGCTTTACATTTTGAGTCTTCAAATAAGGAAAAGTTCGTCAAATTTTCACCTTCTGTGGTCTAATGGCGATATCTCCGACATTACTTCACGATCGACACGATTGTCTCAGGTTACAATGCCAGCACATTATGGGCATGGGAGGGGGGATTATTTTCTGCAGCAATTGTGTCGACAGTAATTAGGTCGATGACAATTGTGTCTACGGTTATTGGGTCTGTGGGAACTATATCCATGGCATTTGTGTCTGTGGGAATTATATCCTCTGTATTTGTGTCTGTGGGAATTATATCCACGGTATTTGTGTCTGTGGGAATTATATCCACGGTATTTGTGTCTGTGGGAATTATATCCACGGTATTTGTGTCCGTGGGAATTAAATCCACGGTGTTTGTGTCTGATAATAATGAGTGACGCAGGTCGGATACTCAATGCACTCTTCAAATTCAAATCTCCACTGAAGCTCCGTAAAATAATAATTTCCCACTATCAATAATACCAGGATTTATCCCATTATCGTTGCTGTTCAACCGCGCGTGCATAGGAAAAACATTGAAATAATCTAAAGACTTGATGGACACGTATCTTTGGAAATGATTAAACATTTACAGAACTCAAATTAGCGAAATACATTAGACCATAAGCATCCTTCAGAGACAGGCCAAAAAAGAACTATTTTGCTTGTAAGATGGCGGCGCATTAACAAGGAGGAATAACGAAGGCAGGCAGGCACCTTCAAAACAATGCACTCCAGGGAAATTAAAAGAGTCATACCTTGAGAGAGCTAAATTATGCTGCTTAGCATGCAAAAGACGGTCTCTGGAGGTGCGCGCCTCGGCAAGAAATTCTTTGCATCCCTCGGCGCTCTCGTGTCGTTTTTGTAATCGGGCTGCTGGCCCAACCATCCTTAGAAAAGGCTGCAAGAACACTCTAATTATGACCTAATGTAATCAACGTCGATGTCATCAAAAATCGAGAGGGACTTCAAAGAAATTCCGACTCTGAGTGAGAAAATCGCGCAGATGTTTACTTGTTTTTCCCCGAATTTCACCGTCGAAGTCAGAACACCAGTCCTAAAATTATGGTGGTAGCAGAAAAGAACAAGTCAGTAATTATTTTTAAGTAGTCTTCTGATGACTGGTGATCCTTCGTTAGTGTTCATAATCTTATTATAATAGTGAGTGACAACTACGATGATTTTACATGTTCTCATACATTGAAACCCAAAACGAGAACAGCTCATTTTCTCATGATGAAAATTTTCTGTTTATATTGACCATGACCAGGTCAGGCGAATACACACAAAATTTCTCAAGGTTTGAAGTTCGTGAAATCACTTAATGTACATCGTAAAAAGTTTTTCCAACGAGCAAACTAATCAAAAAAATTTTAATACGACTCAAATAACAGACGAGAGTAAATCACTCTCTTCAAACACCCATTTTTTATAACAGTCAAGCACGCCACTGGTTCACTGTTTTATTTTTGTCAGCAGGACATTTATGTTCGGAGAAACTGCAGAGTTATTATCATCAGCAAATTACCTCCTGCCTGAGAGTATTTTCTGCGAAACGACTGGTATCTAAGAGTATGTTGTGAAATTACTGGTGTCTGTGTTACGAAGTGATAGTTATCTATGCTACGAAATGATAGGTATCTATGCTACGAAGTGATAGTTATCTATGCTACGAAATGATAGGTATCTATGTTATGAAATGACGTATTTATACTGCGAAATGATAGGTACATATCTATGTTACGAAATGACTGGTATCTAAACTCTGAAATGATAGGTGTCTAACTGTCTATGTTTGCGAAACGACTGGTATCTAAACTGCGAAATGATAGGTATCTATGTTACGAAACGACGGGTATCTTGCGAAATGATAGGTGTGAACGCAAAATGTTTGTGAACTATGTAACGAAATGACATATCTATGTATCAATATGAAGATTTGATGCCCAAGTATAGGAAGTTGCGTCGCCCAGCTTCACAACTTCGCTGCGAACGTCCTTTTTTGATTAACTAACTCATGAGCGTTGCTCTAGGATCATCCCGTGGTTATTTGTACCAGCGAAGTTACGGGAGAGAGTGGCTGGTGCCACTTGAGCGAGCGGCTACAAGTTTTACTAAGAGATCCAACATTAGTGAAGCGATGCATTGTGTGTGTACCCAGCCCTCGTTGAAGCATGGGTGTTTTAAATATTTCCGCTTGAAATACTTATGGGGCCAATTTCTAGTGTATTTTTGTGCAGTTGATAGAGCTTAGTAGAATTAGCAGTTATTTCAAGTTTAAACACATCTTAAACATTCCGGCTAAAAATACGTATAAGGCTCTCTTCTAGTATACTTGTGGGAAGTTAATAGAGCTTAGGAAAGTATACCGTTATTATATATTTGAATAAAAAGTTTTCTCCGCAATACCTAGAGGATTCAAAAGTAAGATTCAGTACTCAGAACGCAAGAACGCTTTTCCTAGCGTATTGCTTTTTTTTGTATGTTAATAATACCTTTTTTTTCATTAGTTTGAGCTGTGAAATTTTCACAGCATAAGTGAACAAAACCGCAATTCTCACAGCCAGATGAGAGTCTCTCGAGCGGCAATCACAATTCTACAAGAAATGGCGACCACGTGTAAACAGCAGGCATAGTCTGGTCACCTGTGAGTAGCGACTTCAATTTTGCTCATTGTAAGCATGTGAAACATTTTGGTTATTTTGTACACGATGCATATATTAAACGGAGCAAGATCTCCCCGTAAATGTAATCGCCTTTGAGCTTTGCATCGCGCACACACTACACTCAACTCCAAAACAATAGAAAAACTTTTATCGACATCGAATGAAATACACTAAAAGACACTCACACTCGTGTATACACATTTACATACACACACACTGGCGAGATCACTTTAGCCGACGGTGGCTTCAGCCTTGGTTGCAGCCAGCGAGTAGATCGCCTCAAGTTGCAGCAGCGTCCATGTTTCACTATTTGCATAGTGAAAGCTTTCATTTATATGGTGATCGCTGAAGGCTTTATGTTTCTCACCTGAGGGACAGGTCAGCGCTCGCCGCCACCACCGCGACGGACGCCGCTCAGCGGCCCTCACATCGTGTCAGCTGCAGAACAAATTTCTTTTCAAGGGTAAACCGCAAAGTCGTGCGTCCAAGGAGTCGAGTATCGAAAGGATCGTTTATAAAAACAACGCACCAGTTCTACTGTACATCGGATGAACGTCAAAACCCGCACTGGTTCAGGGCTTACGGGAGAGGATTGACTACGTGCAGAGGCTTGGCAAAAAATGGAGGCTTCATCGCTTACTCTTTGGGGACATTTTTTGCTTACGGTTGATATTGAATGAAGTTTCATTGTGTTAATTGCAGTAGCTGTGGTTGCGTTTCTGTTACAAGACTTTAGCAACAAACGACCCGTACATGGAGACACGCTAATCGTATCCAAAAGGGACAACTCTGGTCACAAAGCATGTCTGGTATACAGGGCAAACGCCAAAAAATGTGCTCACTTTTAGACTCTCCAGTACTCATCTATTTCATTTTGATGTATGAGCTCACTGACTTACAGAGATGCAACTCTAATTGTTTTAAATTAAGCAAAAGTACATCAATTTTCAAAATATTAACTGACAAAAGCAAAAAATAAGCTAGTAATCGTACGTTCAAACATGAGTACATTTTTGGGGGACATCCTATATTTATTCGAGTCTTAACAACAGATCGAAACGTCATCAACGCGAGACCTGGACGCAACGTAGGCAAGGCGAAGCGCCCTCATCACACACTCGGAGCAAAATACAAAGACTTAAGGCGCATTTAGGATCAGATGATGAATACTGGAAGCGAGAGAACACGCGCGTGTGGAGCAACAGTATAAGGAAATGGAAGCGAGAGAACTCGCGTGTATGGAGCAACAGTAGAAGGAAATGGAAGCGAGAAGACACGAGTGAGTGGAGCAACAGTATAAGGAAATGGAAGCGAGAGAACTCGCGTGTATGGAGCAACAGAAGAAGGAAATGGAAGCGAGAGAACTCGCGTGTGTGGAGCAACAGTAGAAGGAAATGTAAGCGAGAGAACTCGCGTGTGTGGAGCAACAGTAGAAGAAAATGTAAGCGAGAGAACTCGCGTGTGTGGAGCAACAGTAGAAGGAAATGGAAGCGAGAGAACTCGCGTGTGTGGAGCAACAGTGGAAGGAAATGGAAGCCAGCGAACACGCGTGCGTTGAGCCACACCTGCAGTCCAGGGCCAGGTGCAGGCGCGCAGATCTGCTGCCAAAAGCGAACCCACGACTTTTCCAATTCTTGTGGAGGTCGTCAAATATTCCCAAGCGCAGGCGGTTCCTGATTAAACGTCAATTTCTAGTCTCTCCATTCGAGAATAAACGCAGCGCTGGAAGCCGTTCTAGAGCTCGAAAAAGGCTTTAATAAATTGGCTGAAGAGATCGGAAGGTCGTGATTCGCACGAGGAGATCCATCTTATCCTCTTTGGTGTAGGCTAACAAAGGAATGCTTTAGGTCTGGGTAGAGAAAAATGCGCAGGATGTCTAAAACGTCAAGCATATTGCTGATCGTAATTCGACCATTACAAGCCAACAACTCATTGCGGTATTTGAGAACCAAATAAAATAAGAAGTCATCTCTATTTTTCGGTGAAACGTTTACCATCAAAGTGGACTTCAAAATCCTTGTTCATAAACAGCTCTAATATATTTTATTCCTTGTGAAATTTATGTTCTTCGAAGCCCATCGTCGAGTGGCGTTCCTTCCTCGTCCTGACGTCGGTGACTATTTAATGCCGGTGCCAGTTAAATGATAGTAGTTGTGATAACGGCAATATAAGTACAAAATTCTGTCGTTAAAGGGCTAATAATGCAATCGAGTTGTAGAAGTTTTCTTGCATTGAAGAAGAGGGAGTGAAGTGAAAGCTTATCGTGCAGGAGGGCTTCTCCTGTAGTTTCATCTTTTCGTTCTCTTTAATAACCAGAGGAGCTGCTTCCTTTACTTTGAAGAGGAAAATTATTCCGAGCTTGATTTCGTGAAAAACTTTTGTCACTTTCAATCTTATTTTTTATCAGGAATCTTGTGTGTTTTGTGTACCGGGCTGCCACTGATACAATTCGATTAAAGGGCTGCCACCGACGTAAGCCGATTAAAGGGCTGCCAGTCAATTTTGCAGAACCCTATCGTATTGAAACATAAATTATACGGTAGGAACGTATTTGCGTTAAAGTCTCTATAGTTCTTATGACTGTTCAAGAACCTCGGATCGTAAACTTTCTCGCCGACCAGCTGCCTAGAAAAATTATCATTTAACTAATATCATACTACAAATCATTTGAATAACATTTAAATGTAAATTACATTATATTTATAT
>JACJUY010017637.1:0-11787 GCA_014220935.1 Platorchestia sp. MABIK | reverse complement strand
TGATGATGATGCCAGTGGCATTGAAACGTTGCATTTTACCTATTGACTATAGTGTGATTTAGTGTGATTTAGATTAGGTTTAGATTATAGTGTGATACTATAGTGTGATTTAGTAAAATGACAAGCAATTTGCTGAGAATTTTAACACGTAATGAACTTCAAATAATTTACTAGATATGAATAGGGTCTTTATATGATTACACTATTACCTTTATGATTTATGGCCTTCATTTTTGTGATAACATACATATTATTGGAAAGTATCGGTACAGTTTCGGCTGGATTTTCCCGATACTGATACCGAAAACAATACATCGGTGCATCACTTATAGATATTTAATTTTCATATTTCAGCCGCAGTGGTATTCAAAATGGCCAGCCCTCCAAAAAAGATGGCTAAAAAGTGGTATAAGCAATCTTTCAAAGAAGAATGGTTAAGGACGAGATTTTTAAAGAGTGGCTTAAAGAAGATCCAAGTGAAAAGGGCTGTAGTTACTGCGAATGCTGTGATACAAAAATAAGAAACGCAAATAAGTCAATGTTGTTATCGCATAGTAAGACTGCTAAACACGAGAATAACATGAAATCTGCGAAGTCGACGACGATGTTCGATGTATTTTTCAAGAAACCGAAGCTCACAGTAAACAAGGAGGTGGCAAAAGCAGAACTGATGATCTCTGCTTTCATTGCCGAGCATAACATGCCATTTGCTCACACTGATCATTTGGTAGAAGTGTGTAAGAAAGCCTTTCATGACAGCACTATAGCTAAAGGGGTTAAAATGCAAGCAACAAAAGCATCTTATCTCATTCAAGAAGAAATTGCTTACCATGAAAAACTGGACATTGCTGATATATGCAAAAAATGTAAATTCGAAATAATTATTGATGAGAGCACGGACATTTCTGTTTCTCACGTTTTGGCTATTGTTGTTAGATATTTTGATGTTCAAAGAAGCGACGTGGTTGACAATTTACTGGAGACAGTTTCTGTTGAAAATGAACGGCCGAAGGATTATATGAATCGGTTAAAAGTACTCTTAATGAGAAAGGCATCCCTATGTGTAACATTGTAGGGTTTGGAAGTGATAATTGTTCAACGATGATGGGAAACAAGAGTGGATTTCAAACGCTATTGAAAAAAGATGTTCCATCGCTTTTCGTAATGGGTTGCGTGTGCCACTCGTTCGCATTGTGTGCAAGTTATGCTGTCAATGTATTACCATCATATATTGAGGTTTTTATAAAGGACATTTCCTCTTATTTCTCACGTAGCATCAAGCGAATAAAAGATTTCACTGTCGTGCAAGATGTCACGAAGACGGAAAATAACAAAATACCTAAACTGGCACAGACTCGTTGGTTATCTCGTGGAAACGTCATCAAATCTATTCTTGAGGAATGGGATGCATTGCAACTTTATTTTCAATCTGAATCCAAGGTTGACAAGATTGACGGAGCAAGCGGTCTCTACAAAACCATGACAAATCTCGGAACCAAGCATATGCTTCTCTTTTTGAACTATGTATTAAAAAAAATTAATACTTTGAATGTTGAATTTCAATCCGAGCACTTCAGACTTCATGTGCTGCATTCAATGGTGTACTCGGAATATAGAATTATTTTGAGCTGTTTTATCAAGGAAGTGGTTATTAGTACTACAAAAAGATCTGAAATTGACCCAAATAACAAACAGTTGCATAAGCAACTCAACGATTTGTATTTGGGTGGTCGATGCATGAAGCTTTTGGCCCTGACGCCAATTGGAAAAAACGGGGAAACGAAGTTTAGGAATGATTGCTTGAATTTCTTGGTGACGCTATGTGTGCAAATAAAAAAGCGATTTCCACTGGAGGAAGAAGGAGTTATTGCCAGCTTGAGCATTTTAGATCCCGCTGNCCGAAAATTCAAAGACGTGTCGGTGTCGAATAAATCTATACCTGATTTTTGGTACTCTCTGCGTAACACCAAAGACGTATTAGGCAACTCAAAATTCGGAACACTTTCGGACTTCATGACCAACCTAACTGTTCTGCCACACTCATCCGCGTCGGTAGAAAGAAAATTTTCGCTTGTGAATCATGTCAAAACAAAACAAACGAACTCGTTGGAAACAGACACTGTTAAGGATAGGTTGTTGGCAAAACAAGCATTGTCAAGGAGTGAGAAACCCTGTCACGGTTGGCAACCTAAACCGAAATTGGTAAGCGATGTCATCGACTGAGTATGTCACCAGCGTTACGAAAAGCGCCTTGCGCAACAGAAAACTCATCTCAAAGTCAATATTTGCGCTGCAGAAGAGAGTTGGGAGGAGTAACAGAAATAAAATCTGCATTACCATCATCGTTTTCATTCACGTAAGTTAACTTTTATTTTTCATCATTAAAATAACATTTCTAGTTTTTTTTTAACAAATCTGTTTTTTTTCATATTAAATCTAGGTTTATCTGAAAATTCGGAGTGGGATCCCTGGTTCTATCAGTTTGGTCTAGGTTACGTGAAGGGACGGTTGCCGTCGTTCTCTCTCCCTCACTCTAGTACAGTAACGAACTTTATAGGTCCTACTTAGGGAACCTGTCTCGCCCATTACCTCTAACAAACCTCATAAGCGAAAATTTGGTTATTGGTTTCATTCTTCTGACCCTGGGAGAATAACGGGGTGAAGGGGCCTTTAAACAAGATTAGATCTTGTTATAATCCCCAAGAGATAAACATCGTACGGGAAATTCCTCGAAAACCAAAGTCAAATCATACTGTCTTTTTTTCGGATTCTTTCTTTCATCATGGATGTTTCCATTTATCCCTTTCATCTACTCGACACAATTTTTGCCACGCTATCTATAATTCTGCATTTTCCTTCCAGTGTCGACCACAACCTTTTATACAATAAGAGCCCTAGTATTTGCTGTATTTATTTTTGAGACACTGCATGTGTGATATGTGCTCCACAGCCTCGCGAGTATGAACGCGAGGAATATGTCATGTGTTTACCAGGATTCCTAACGTATTTCTTTATTGAAAGTTGAACTTCTGAAAAACTGCGGGTCATTTATAATGATAACAAATGATTTTAAGATGAAGAAATAAAACTAATTGTTTCTAATATTTTTTTGCACATTATCTCGTAATCGTTCAAATGATTAACATTGAGAAAATTTAGGAGTCAACGAAGACAGTGACTGTACCATAGCACGTTCACTGCGTATTGGGCCACATGTGTACCGACAGGTAAATTGCCCATTTACATGCCGGTATAAATGAATGACATTTTATCTGTTTCATGACATTTTTAAAAATAATTGTTGTCATACGAGGTGAAATGTTATCGTGCTAATGTATTTTTCATATTCATGAGGAAGAATTAAAATTTATTCAAGCTGGAAAATCGATTTCCCTATTCCGCTACTTACAACCAAACCAACCGTAACAGCCGCGGAAACGCAGTGAACGTGATAGGTAGGCAAGCCCACGCTATCAGTGGTGAAGTGAACAAACTTCAAGCTGTTGCATATAATCGGTTCATTTAGAGCGATTTACACTAATTGCATCACAAATTAACGGCTTCATTCTGAACGGGTTACGTGCAGTGGTATACAGTTCTTTCTTGCAGTCTTTAACTATAGGGAACGTTCGCACTGCATGAAATGAACTATCTGGTAAACAGTCGTTGGTGACACCGGTTTCACAGCGGTCGACTAATTTTGTTAAAATATGTGGTATTAGTGTCTACGTTAAGAACACCGTTCCGCAGCAAATTGAGCAAAATTCTATCTTTTTTACCTTGAATTGAAAGAACTACGTTTGCTCTTTGTTCCTTGAACACTACGTGAAGTCCTGACTAATAGTTTCGACGCAGCTGCGCGCTCAAGTTAGGTAGGTGTCTGCCGGCGCAGCTCGCCGATGCGCGTCTGGCTAAAGCGTCTATAAAACATTCGTTCATTTCTCAAATATTTCGCTTGTTTCTTCTCTATTCCTATTTGGGTATTACAGCCTAGAATCGACTCGTTCTGAAAACCAAGCGAAGAATAGCAAAAATAGCCGATTGATCAATTTGATGATCAATACGACTCTAGCCTTAAGTCGTTCTCATTTGTCTTTCGCACCAAAATGCTGCGTGTTGCATTTTTCGAGCAACGAGGTGATGGTCACCAGCTTCCGTGCAGTTTGCCCTAACGTCATTTTGGTTTCATATTGATGAATATAACAATAATTAATGGGGAATTATTCATGAGAATACCAAGAAATTTTGCTCCTAAAAGTGATGCAAGCTTGGGCGACCGCTTGAGGTAGACAATCTTGCTTACAGTATGGTATTATATTGCTATTCTCATCTATTAGCGATAAATAAGCTTACAGTATAACATGTAAGTCACATACTATAAGCGATAATTGAAAGTTTGTGTCAAGACCCTTCAATTTGAGATACACCTTTCCTAACAACTCATCGAATGCAGCTGTCCTCTTCTTGCGTGGTTTCCAAAATTTTTTTGCATCACGCAGCTGTATACACAGGTATAACGTTTTCATTACACCTTTTACTGCACGTAAACGATTTATGAGCTGAACCCATTGCCTGGATTGTTTACGTTGTCGTCGTTTGTACCACAAGTACATCATCTGGGGATCCATGTTTATAGATGTCTGAACGGTCACTAGAATTTATATACATTCAATTTCCCGCCGTCCAGCGCATCAGCAGCTGAGTGCTGCAAAGCAGGTCTCGAGTTGTTGCCAGATGCAAGATGTTTATTAGGTTTTGGTGCGATACGGGTTGCTTCAGTTGGCGGTAATGATGCAACGCGTCGGATGCCACGTGATGAGCTTTGTTCTCGTGAGAAGTCTCATCTATCGCATGTGCTGCTGTACCAGATCTTCATATACGGGTTGCTTATTTACTTGATGTTAGCTTGAAATTGGATTCATTTTTTTTTATTCAAAATTCCTCAATGCAGAATTTCAAGGAAATCTCATTCGTGAAATTAAAATGAGCGCCAATGTAATGATGAACGTATTTAATAGCGAACATTTCGAAACGTTAAAGTTTCATCGTCAAAGCTGAAACGGTAGAAAGAATAAACAATAATATGAGATAAAGTGACATGGCTTCTAAGAAATTAAAGATTAGATTAAAGGTTAGTTTTAGCCTCCCTAACCGCTACAAAAAAGAGCGTACCGAAGAGAGGAAGGAACCATTTCAAACCCCTCAGGGGGATACAACTATTATATCTATGGGAACTAGCGCTCCCAGGGGGTAAATGTGACGACCCGAGCTAACGGTTAACGCAACGAAACGCATCGAAACTCAACGAAACGCATCGAAACTCAACGAAACGCAACGAAACGCAACGAAACGCAACGAAACGCAACGAAACGCAACGAAACGCAACGAAACGCAACGAAACGCAACGAAACGCAACGAAACGCAATGAAACGCACCGCAACGAAACGCTGCTTACGACCTACTTTAAATGTCCCAGTAACTTTGTTTTTGCAATTGAATTACCTGTAATGATGAACTGTTAAATTGATCGGTTTAACTTTGGCCTGAACGCCAAAGCGACGGCTAAATAGTTTATGACCGAAGCTGTCGTTAAATGAGTTATGATTATTATTATTATTCGAATGGATATTAGGGAATGCGGAATCTATGCAGAAGGGGCATAAAAACGGTAAGTTGGGAAAGAAGTTCATGAAACAAGATAAAAGTTTAAAAAGAAAGTAGTAGGTGCTGAAAAACAGGACGGCAGTGAACCGAAAAAGGTGGTCCTTAACCTAGCAAAAAATATTTTATTTCAACAAAAAGAAGGGCTACCTAACTCTCAGCTCGGGCCCTCACATCTTCCCCCTGGGAGCGCCAATTCCCATAGATACAATAGTTGTATCCCCCTGAGGGATCTTAGAAATAAAAAAAGATGAAAACTAATTCGGTGACCCAAATTTAACTGATAGATGCAACTTAAAAAGTTGGAGCAATAATTAATTTTGTTCAAGTTTGCGCTGCTCAAACGCGGTTTGTATATAAACAATGGAATATGAACAAGAGGACCTTGATATTTGCTGCGTAATTTTTATGTGTATAGTTGCAGCTAGCATTCTCGAAAGAACTGTTCTCGAGCAATTTATTCGTCGCAGCCAGCATTCTGGTGTCTCCCATACAACTGATCGTCCCTATACTTCCCCTTCTCAGTCTGCAATTAGAGATCATTGTAATTAGTTTAAATACAGAGGAAAATTTCCAAATTTTAATACTATCTGCAAAGCTCAGAATGAGTTCGATCTCAGTATTTTGAAATCATTGTTCATATGAACAATGATTTGAACATGATTGAACAATGATTTCAAAATACTGAGATCTTACTGGTTTTGAGCTTTGTAGATTGTATTAAAATTTTGAAATTTTACTGTATATTTAAACCTATTACAATGATGTTAAAAAATGAAACAATTTTAGAACTGTTTCTATAACACACATGCACATCAAGTGAGGTAAAACATTTATGGACCAACACTAAAACCTCCTTCACTTCACTGTTTGTTGTACCTCATGAATGGGAACAACCTTAGCTTGGGCGCTGACAGGATCACAAGAGGAGCAGTAAATTGCTCGTTCGAAAAGGTTTTACCAATGCCGTCTATGAAAATTGTCGGGTACACATTCACGGACAAGAACCTGCGAAGATAACCAACTTCTTCGTGAAATATTATACACGAGCTAGATGAGCGAAATGCTCAGTCCATAATGCAGCCACACAAGATTTCTTATATCCACGTAAATGCAGCTAAAATTATAGGTTTCTAGTTTGCTAAAATTTGGTTTCCTATAGAGAGACGTAATCAATTTAGAGTTAGATTTGGATCATCCTGCTCACTTTTCATAGGAAATGCATAATTCGAGTGGACACTATTAATGTAAAAGTGAACACGGCCCGTCAAAAATGACGGGATTCAATACCTTTCTAGAACAAATTTTTGTTCGAGGGGAGTTTCCTTGCTTAAGCTTATTCCAAAGGTAACTTATTTTTTCTTGTGTAATACACACTATGAATACAGTGTTTTTGAGCCGCTATTAGAAGTAGTTTTAGCTATTCGTGTCATATCCTGGATACCGAAATTCAGCATTACTGACAGCAACTGCGAGCTTGTGTATGTATATTGTAATATGAAATACTCCGCCGAACTGGGTATCCACGCTACGGACTTGAGACTATATATAAGACTCTGGATCTCTCGAATTTAATTGAAAGTGACAAATTTATAGTGACTTTCTATACTGCACTCGTACAACAAAAATTAAAGTGTTAATTTAACATCGAACTGAAACCAAGACTGCCAGTGCTAATTTCTTCCTATCTCTTCTCAAGAGCATGGCACAAAACATATAAATCTACCCTAATAATCCGCGTTGTGTGTTCATTTATATACTAGTGTGCACGGCCCGCCAAAACTGACGGGATTCCACAACTTGCTTGAAGAAATTTTTCAGATGTGCATGACAAACAAATATATCCATCCTAATAGTACCCGTGGTAAAAATTATTGTTGTACTTGTGCACTGGTGAAATCTTATCACAGATACAGTCATTATAACTATCCGTATGAGCGTGGCAAAGAAATGGAAGGAACCGACTCCAAACAAACAAACCAAGGGTATTGTTAGGTAGTAGCAGGACACGTGGAAATTCCACTGACAACGTCATCGTTAAGCTAGGTGGACCCGTGAAATAATTCCGTCAACATTACTTACCTAACCTATCATGTCCTAACCGAATCTATCCTAATAAAATGTCGAACATATCAATGCACGTAAAGCCATCTTTCAATACACTGAGGAATTCGGTATCCATGATACCGCAAACTCAGACATCCTATGTTTCTAAGAAGCGGACACCGAACAGATATATAAATAAATATATAAATAAACACACAACGGGCATTTTAGGTTAGATTTATCTATACATTTGTTTGGTGTCCGCTTCTTAAGAAACATAGAATATCTGAGTGTGCGGTGTTATGGGTCCCGAAAATCTCAGTGTAACATTGAAAGATGTCCCTTATATGCATTGATTTGTTTGACATTTCATCGGGATACGTTCGGTTAGGATAGGAAAGGTTAGTATATGACAGGTCAGCCTAGGTTAGGTAATGATGCCGGAATTTTTTGACGGGTTTGGCTACGTCAACGATAACATTGTCCGTAGAATTTCCACGGGTCCTGCAACTACCTAATAATACCCTCGGTTTTTGGAGTCCGCTTCTTCTTCTCTATCGCGCTCATATTGGATAGTTATAATGACCGACTATGTGATACGAGTTTCACCACTGCACAAGGACAAAAATATTTTTATCCCGGGAACTGTTAAGATGGACATATTTGTTTGTCATCCTCATCTGGAAAACTTGTTCAAGAAAGGTATTGAATCCGGTCATTTGTGACTGGTCGTGGATGCTAGTAAACATATAAATACACGACGGTCGTAGTAGTTGTTTTTAGTAGTAGATTGAAAGAATTTAGCAGCTTAGTCTTGTGAGTGAAGTAAAACAGAAGTGTCAACCAAGTACCTACAATAAAACACAGGTTTAAATTCACAGGACTGTTTTCTAAATAGCTTTTTCTCAGTAAGGTAAAAACAATTAACAATCAGAAGTGAGAGGCTGGAGCCATCGCGAGTCTGTCAATTTGTTTATAAATTTTACTGTTGAACATGAAAAATGAATTAGTCAGGGCAGTTTCTAGTAAGTGTTTAAACTGCTTCTTGTTGTAATTAAAAATTGAATTATCGTCAGAGAAAATGGTGTCAAGCACAACTTGAATAGATTCAGTGAGAGGTACATTGGTATAGAAGACAATGTCAAAGTTATACATAAAATACTGGTTTAATAGTTGCAAGATTTGCAATGAAATGGACAGATTATTATTACTATTTTTATTATTTACGTTAGTTTAAACCTCAGTCGTCCCTTCAACGGCGTTGTTAAGAGAGTAATAGTGAAGGGACTATCGAGTATGGACACGTACACCGGGAATCTATGCACAATGTGTGTTCCCACACAGCACATCCGAAACGCACTGGGCAGCCATACCTCGTAGGGGGGGGTTCAGCTGGCCACCCATTTATGGCCGGACGCCTTACCCACGCTGAAACCCCCCGAGGCACGATCGCAGCGAATACATACGTTTCCGGAATACATACATTTAAAAGGAAATAACAAGGAATACATACATTTCCGGGCACATTAAAGTACGGACAACAAATACAAAAATGACAGGGATGCCCAAGTGCAACCTTCGATCAAAGTTACGGTCTTAATAGCATTTTCCAAGAAATAACACCAGACAAGAATGTGAACGGAATTGCTCATCTGACGACGGCAATTGGTGCTGGTGGTGTTCGTCGTCAAGTTGTAGTTGCTCTCGTGATTAGATTATTGGCTAGTTTACGCCTCCCTATCCTCAACAAATGAGACCCAAAAAGAGGAAGGAAGAGGGCACCATTTAGTATGGAGTTAAGGGAACGTGGAATCTGTGCTGAAAGGGCATAGAAACGGTAAGATGAGAAAGAAGTTCATGAAACAAGGTCAAAGTTGAAGAAGAAAGTAGTAGGTGTTGAAAAAACAGAACAGCAGTGGAACGAAAAAAAGTTGGTCCGTAACAAAACAAAAACCTATATTATTTTAACAAAAAGAAAGCCTACCTAACCTTTAGCTTGGGCCCTCACATTGTCCCCCTGGGAGCGCTAATTCCCATAGATACAATAGTTGTATCCCCCTGAAGAGTTGCTCTTCTGATTCGCACCCATCATGCAAACCTGTTGCTTCGGCCAAAGCTGCTTCTCCCGCCATGGCTTGATTTTCTTTGTCGATTCGGCGATAATAATGAAGCGCGTAGCCTCCGATTGCATCACTAAAAAGCGGTTGCATTATATTGGGACGGATGTGGCACATACACACGAGTCGTGGATGATTTTATGTCAGGTTTGGAGTCATTCTTCAACTTTTTGACATTCCACACTTGGCCCATGCTGATCGGAGAGCTGCCTCAATGTGCGTAGAGGTTAAGCGTTTCGCAGTTCTAGTAATGAAAAAGTATGGAGATTGATTGCGATCCATCATAGGGCGGATGCTTTGAGAGTAGAACTCCATCAATGAAGCCATTCTTGGGCGGAGGATGAGGCATACAGATCCATACACGTCTGCTGTTTCGTGTTTTTTCACATTTCTAATGTTATATTCTCTCTTTTCGTAGACGCGCTTTGATATTCTGACAGTTAATGGAACCATTTCCAAAAACTGGAAACTTTTTTTCTATTGGACGTACGTCTATGAAAATTTGCTGACTACTAGATCTCCACATTTTTAACAACTTATCTTCTATAAAATTTTTTCATAAGCGCATAGAAAATTGATTATTACTTATAATAAAAAAAAACACATATACATATTTTTCATAATAACTCCGGCATTTACAAAGCTAGAGCTATGCAGTTTATTGCATTTGAAACCCCTCAGGGGGATACAACTATTGTATCTATGGGAACTAGCGCTCCCAGGGGGACAATGTGAGGGCCCTAGCTAACGGTAAACGCAACGAAAACGCAACGAAAACGCAACGAAAATCAACGAAAATCAACGAAAGTCGACGAAAGTCGACGAAAGTCGACGAAAGTCAACGAAAGTCGACGAAAGTCAATGAAAGTCGACGAAAGTCGACGAAAGTCGACGAAAGTCGACGAAAGTCGACGAAAGTCGACGAAAGTCAACGAAAGTCAATGAAAGTCAACGAAAGTCAACGAAAGTCAACGAAAGTCAACGAAAGTCAACGAAAGTCAACGAAAGTCAACGAAAGTCAACGAATGTCAACGAAAGTCAACGAATGTCAACGAATGTCAACGAAAGCCAACGAAAGCCAACGAAAGCCAACGAAAGCCAACGAAAGCCAACGAAAACCAACGAAAACCAACGAAAGTCAACGAAACGCAACGAAAGTCAACGAAACGCAACGAAACGCTGCCAAAAAGATAAACTGTTAATTAACTTTGGCCTGAAGGCCAAAGCGACAGCTAAATAGTTTCTGACCGAAGCTGTCGTTAAATGGGTTATTATTATTATTGAAAGTAAAATGTGTGCTCTAACAAGCTAATAGATAGGTTTTTTTATTTATTTTTTTCTGAATTTTAATAAATATTTTTTAAAGAGGTAGGGAAAAAGTAATCATTTTAGGGTAAAAAAGTCTAAGGAAAGTTTTACATACAACTTGAAAAAAGTAATCTATCGTTGTTTTAGAGCACACATCTTACTTTCAAATGTAACAAACCGCATTGCTCTAGCTTTGTAAATGCCGGAGTTGTTATGAAAAACGTCTTGAAAACTTACTTGTTATTTAAACAATATTTTTAAGATTAAAAATGCTTCTTCTCCTACAGTTTTGGAGCTACAGTGATGATTTTGGTATCATTGGATGCGGAAAAACAATTTCTTTACAAAAAATTGAATAGTTTTTCAAAATTCATTTTTGTTTCAAAGTTATAACGCCAAAAATGTAAATTAAAAAAAAAATTACATTTCTTCATTTTTTCATATTAAAAATAATAAATTTAAGGGAAAGCATTTAACGTTTTAGAATATCCACGTTATTCTGCATCCAATGATACCGAAATCATTACTGTGGCTCAAAAACTGTGAGAGAAGAAGCATTTAGAAAACCCCCCAAAAAATGTCGTTTTGTTACGATACGAGGCTGGGCCTGTCGGCCTCTCGTTACCGATTGAGGGATTTCAACCTCGATACTCAG
>JACJUY010017632.1:0-11801 GCA_014220935.1 Platorchestia sp. MABIK | reverse complement strand
TAATGTACGCTCCAATGTACGCTTCAATGTACGCTCCAATGTACGCTCCAATGTACACTCCAATGTACGCTCCAATGTACGCTTCAATGTACACTTCAATGAACACTTCAATGTACGCTTCAATGTACACTTCAATGTTCGCTTTAAATCGTACGCTGAAAATAAATCATCTCAGATGAAGACGCAAAAGTCGGTCGAAGCATAAATCCTGGAGTTTTCAGTTCGCAGCTCCGCATTGACGAACTTTCCTCATCATCAAAGAACAAGAAAGCATCGCATTAAAAGCTATCCAGTTTTTGCAGCGCGCAAGTACACGAGTTACCTGTACCTGCTCGATAAGATTTAAAGCAGAGCTTATCTTGGCGCATAAAGACATGAGGGGAGAAAGTAAGGGTGTTTGTTGTGCAGCTTGTGCATCGCACAGCGGTTGTTGCGATAATTAAGTCGTGGCTTGATGCTACTCAATAGCTGTGTTGACACGCGATTGAAATCCTGTTTAGCATTAGCTCTTGCTGAATTGTTCTTATTGAATCGCTATTAAATGGCTGTTAATTATTAACTGTTATTGAATTGCGTTTGAATGGGTGTTTATTATGTGGTGGTATTCAATAGTGGGTTATTAACTGGTATTGAATGACGATTGAATTGTTATTTATATATAGATGTTATTGAGTTGCTCTGATTAAATTGCTGTTAATTATTAGGTAGCTGATACTGAAGTGCAATGTAATAACTGTTCATGATTATCTGTTATTGGATTGCTGTTGTTAAATTGCTGGTAATTATTAGTTGTTATTGAATAGTAATTGAGTTGCTGTTTAGGATTTGCTGTTATTGGACTGGTGTTAAGGTGTTGCAAAGCCCGGGAATAGTTGCGTAATTACGGTAAATAAATTGTGGTATGTTATTGGAGACATGTTACTGAATTGTAATTGAGTTATTGTTTATGATTAGCTGTTATTGAATTGCTGACATTGAATTGGTTTTATTAAAATGCCATTAAATCATTGGTAATCATTTGGCGTTATTGAATTGATTTTATTGAACTATCGTCATTGGAACTGTTTATCATTTGCTGTTATAGAATGGTATTTAGTACAGTCCTGCCAATAGATTCCTGTTTTGACATTCCTGCTCACGGATTGCTGTTTGTTTAATTATAGTTGGTGGTTTTCTTTTACTTAATTACTGTTGGTTTACTGTTACTCGGTCCTTTATTGAAACGCTGTTCGTAAGTCACTCTGAAGTTTTTATTGTTTTATGTCAATTCCTAGCTCTGAGCTACTCGTAACGAATTACAATAGGTGCAATTACAATACGTATAATTACAATACGTGCAATTACAATACGTATAATTACAATAGGTGAAATTACAATACGTATAATTACAATAGGTGTAATTACAATACGTACTATTACAATTGGTGAAATTACAATACGTATAATTACAATAGGTGTAATTACAATACGTACAATTACAATTGGTGAAATTACAATACGTATAATTATGATGCGTATAATTACAATAGGTGTAATTACAATAGGTGTAATTACAATACGTACTATTACAATTGGTGAAATTACAATACGTATAATTACAATAGGTGTAATCACAATACGTATAATTACAATAGGTGTAGTTACAATACGCATAAAAACAATAGGTGTAATTACAATACGCATAATTACAATAGGTGTAATTACAATACGCATAATTACAATAGGTGTAATTACAATACGTATAATTACAACAGGTGTAATTACAATACGCATAATTACAATAGGTGTAATTACAATACGTATAATTACAATAGGTGTAATTACAATTCGCATAATTACAATAGGTGTAATTACAATACGCATAATTACAATAGGTGTAATTACAATACGTATAATTACAATAGGTTTAATTACAATACGTTTAATTACAATAGGTATGGTTACAGCAGTTATAATATAATGGTAAAAATAGATACTTTAGCTGCATGTATTTGAGTTAACCACTTTATACGAATTTCTTTGAATAAATTGTAATAGAGCAATTATTATGTTTAAATGAGCTAATTTACATGCGTCGCTTCTAAATTACTTGGATGGATAACCTCGAGCGACTTTCTTTGGGTAAACGATTGAGAAAATTGTTATGAATATATACGTCTTCATTTTATTAAACTGACTTTATTTTATTTATCTTCAATTTTTGTTGTTTAAAAAATCAATTTAGGCAAATAATGTAAAAACTATGAATTAGGTGAGATGGTTCTTATAAATTATAGAAGCAATTTCAGTCACAACATTTCAAATTTTGTTTCTAAAAATTGCAATGATATATTTAACTTTGAACTACGTTGTGGTTTAGCGACTAGATTTCAGATTTATGGAGTATGTTGATACTCATCTGCTGGCATAAATTGTGATACGTAAATTAAAATGTAAGCGTAATAAATGGCTTTCCAGATAGTTAATACTTGAGTACTTTAAGTCTCAAATGACATTCCACTTACATTATTTAACACTTCGACAAATCTCAAATGACATTTCAGTCAGTTAATACTCAAATACAACAAGTTTTTTTGAATGACATTTCACTTATTTAAAAATTTCAGTGGGCTAAGAAGACATTTCAGCCATTTAACACTGATGAATCAAATTTTACATAACATTCCAGTCGTTTAATACGTAAAAACCGAATGTTTTAAATGACATTCTAGTTATTTTACACAGTGACATTTCTATTTTTCAAGCGTTGCTGAGTGAAACAATTCTCTGCAGATGTTACTGAACGCAGACTATTTAAAGATCGGAAGCCCTCATTCAATGCATGTTGCCTCAACAAATCTGAGCAGCGTGGACCTGCCGCTTGCGGATAGCCCGAATCTCCGATGGGTTCCAGCGAAATGGCTTCACCTCCGAAATAGCTTTAACGCCGAAATAGCTTCAACTCCGAACTAGCTTCACAGCCGAAATAGCTTCACCTCCGAACTAGCTTCACAGCCGAAATAGCTTCAACGCCGAAATAGCTTCACCTCCGAAATAGCTTCACCGCCGAAATAGCTTCACCTCCGAAATAGCTTCACCTCCGAAATAGCTTCACCTCCGAAATAGCTTCACTACCGAAATGGCTTCACCTCCGAAATAGCTTCACCTCCGAAATAGCTTCACCTCCGAAATAGCTTCACCTCCGAAATAGCTTCACTACCGAAATAGCTTCACCTCCGAAATAGCTTCACCGCCGAAATAGCTTCACCTCCGAAATAGCTTCACCTTCAAAATAGCTTCACCTCCGAAATAGCTTCACCTCCGAAATAGCTTCTGTACCGAAATAGCTTCATGTTAGGTCACTATCAGAACAACCATTGCCCCACCAACATTGTTGTGTCTAATATCAACATTTGAACATGATGTTGGGTGTTTACTTATGCATGACTGCACGCTTGCGCACTACACTGACTTTGCGCAACTTTTTAAGTCTGAGGAGAAAGTTTTATGAAGTCTCTTGACTTTTTAAAAAATAACCCTTTAAAGAATAAGTAGGTGTTCCACTTAGTGAACACAATGCTGTTATTAATTTTTTTTTTAATTTTGTAACTCACACCACTATTCATTAATCATAATTTCTATCCCCATAAATGCTACCATAATTTCTCACTCATCCCATACCTCCGACTATAATTTCCATTCCTAAAACTCACACCACAATTCATCCCAATTTTTATCCCCAAATCTCACACCACAATTCATCACACACAATTTCTATTCCCAAAACTCACTCCATGATTCATTTCTCATCATATTCTTATTCCCACAACTCATCCCACAATTCCTCACATCATTTCCACATCTTCCCACAACTCATCCCACAATTCCTCCCATCATTTCCCCAAACTTTCACAATTTATATCATAATTCAGCATCTGATGTATCGTTTTTGATCCCGAAATTCCCCAAAGAAGAACACCCACCGTGTCCGGTACTCCCCTCACCCGATCTGATGGGGGTCCGGACATAGTCAACTAGTCAATAGGTATAATCACAATAGGTATAAACACAATACGTTTGATCACAATATACTTAATTACGATAGGTATACTTACAACACGTGGAATAACAATAGGGATAATTACAATAGGTTTAAAATAATTGTGCGTAAACGTATTTGAGTTAACCACGTTGCATGTTTTACAACCAATAAATTGTAATATAATAATTATTACATATTAACTAGTTAGATTGCGTCGCTTCAAAATGATTTAAATGGATAACCTCCCTGATGATCCCCCCTGGAATCCCCCCTGGGGACCCCACTTCCCCCCCAGAGCGAGGGGTGGTGAGGAGTGCTCGGTCCAGCAACCACTTTGTCTGGAGTGCCGAGAGAAAGAACATTCCTGCGCCAATTGCAGGTCTGAGAGAACAAAACCTCCGCGCCTTGATGCTCTGACACGCGCTCGAAACGCTCAGCTGATTTTATTTGCTGCTTATGACAGCCTCGATGACTTTTCATTTCATCGCGAGCGCTTTCGAAAACAGCGCAAGAAGCCTGGTGATCTCGTTTTATTAACGCTCTCGGTATGTGAGGAGGTGACGCTCGGGCGCGTCTCTGGAACAAGCTCAATGATTTGTTTAATTATTATTTCAAATTAGGCGTTGATGTCTTTTTTAATAATACTTCTAATAATGATAACTGCGGGTTTACGATATTTCTTCGTAAAATGTATGATTGTACGATACACAGCGTTGTGTGTAGGGGCGGCACACACACACGCATGGTCACTCGGTAGTTTTAGGTGGAACGTTTTGCTAACCGAGAAAAAAGGGAAAAAAACAGTTCATTTTAAATCAAATTGAAGCAGGAAATGTGTGACCACATTGTATCTTAGACAATTTTTGGGCAACCGCGCTATAGTCTTAGATATTACCGTTTGCTAAATTTTCAAAAAATTGTTCATTTTCTGTAACGTACACACATGAAATTTTTACAACATTGGTTTTTAAGTTTCTCTTAACACATTACAGAGCTTTAATTGGTATTGAAATGCTTTGCGTATGTATGTTTATAACCATTTCGCGTGCAATATATATTCAAAGAAAATAAATGAAGTATTCTCTTGGTTGATTTCAGCAAATAAAGATCTCAATGTTGACAAGCTTCAAAAATTAACGTGACACATTTCATGCATCCACTTTATTTGTTCTTTCTTCCATTTATAGGCAGGCTAAAATAGCAAATACATTAACTTGCAAGTGAGAATTTATTAAATATTGAAACCGTTGGTTTAAATTTACTTTAAATTGCTTTCAGAATGAGCTCTGTGTTAAATTCTAGTCATATTAATCCCTAGTTCGATTTCATGTTTTACCAACAAAAGCGTCGTATGTTTGTGTTTGCTTTGCAGTCCAACGTATGGCAGGGATTTGAATTAAAAACAATGATAAATACATTCATTGTGCCGTGCATTCTGACATCCAAGACGCAGATTTTTTCAAGGCATTTTATACCAATGTAAAAATCATTACGTTCTTCAGAACAGAAAATGTAGAGGTGAAAATCTCATTCTTTTCGCTGGAAATTTATATTTAGCATTAGCAGTAGTATGATGCTGATGCATTTTGTTATGATAATGCATTCTTATTACGATATTATTATTACTAGTATTATTATTTTGATGCATTCTTTAATATTCATTTAGCTTAATGAGCTTTTTCTTGTTTTCCCTTTACATGTGATACGACTGTAATCCGCACTGTCATTTGTTCTCGTCTATTCGTAGTCCACCTTATAACAGCTCGAAAAAAATACACTGAAAACATACAAAAAATCGGCGCCAAGTGAGGAGGATGAGGATACCAGTATCTCTTTCCTGATATCGAAATTTAAGGGAAGGTTTTTTCTCCTATTTGTTCTATTAAAAGTCATAGACTGCTTTGTTACTGTAGTAGAGTGTACAGTAAGATAAATGTCATGCTTCGAGGCATTTATATGTCAATAGGCACAGACACCAATACAAAATACACGAGTACAGAGCAGCCAAAGAGTGAGTGCATTTTTTGGTGTACCAAGTACGTCTAACTAGAACACAATGCTAACTCAACGGTTTAGTTAGTTTTTAAGTAGATTGACTTTAACTAGAGTTAATTTAACGAGAGTTAGTTTAACCAGAGTTAGTTTGACTAGAGTTAGTGAAATGTTTTCCACGAAGACCCTTCACCATCACCATTATCACCACCAACAACATCATCACCATTATCACCACCAACAGTTGCAACTGTTTTTGCTGGAGTGTAAAGCAAGGCAGAGTCATGCCTCTAAGACGACACTCTTTCGCTTCAAACTTTCTCTCGAGCTCATCTTTTAATTCTTCTGCCCAATTCCGGAATTAAGGCTTTTTTCAGGTCGCTTAACGCATCTTCAATGGTGATTATTTCATTGCGATTTTACTCTTCCAAATTCTAGGAATGAGCTTTCAATAATAGTGAAGATGCAAGTAAAAAATCAATCTTTTATAATTGATACTACTAGCCGAGTGGAGTGATAAAAGCAATACGTTTACTTCTAAAATGTCTGAAGGTATGGGTCATATTCATGAATAAAACTAAACTAGCTATGACGAACGTCAATCACGTAATTAAAGATTTCATCTGGATTAAGTCTACAGTAAAGGTCTATCAATTTATTGCGAGCTCGACAGCTTTACGCTTGGTGCGGGTCACGGGCCACATTTAAATTCGAATTAATGGCAATGTGCTAAATAATGGCAGGGGGCTGATGAAAGGCAATGTGTGTGCATAATAATGGCCGTATGCCAATTAATGGCCGTGTGCCAATTAATGGCAGTGTGCTAATCAATGGCAGTGTGCTAATTAAAGGCTAGGCTAGTTGATGGCAGTAGGTTCAGATGGTCTTTAGTAGGTCAGCTGCACCATGAAAATCTCTTCAGTGACCACCGGTGGGCCACAAAACCATCAATGTGTCAAAAGTAGACACCCGATCTCTCTCCCATTCTCAGTATCGTCTCTAAGTCAAGTGCTGTCGGACACCAACCATGCACAGGCAACAAAGAATCACAAAGAATCCCATTAAAGATCATCAATTTTGACGCATTAGCTCCAGTACATTTCCTAATGATGTTTTTTGTATCGTCTTAACTTGGAATGAACTGGTTTATTTGATTTCTTTATTTTTCTGCTGACCCAGTTTCTCTGAACGAGGCCGTTGAAGAAAGTGAGATCCCATGATATGACAGTTGCCTTCCCTTTATTGGTAGTATTAAATTCTACATTTTACATGCTTTCACGCCCTATTGATGCTAATATTGTGAGAAGTATCAACAGTGGATTCGTACTGATTCAGCGTGAAGAAATAATACCTACTGAAGTACGCTCACAGTTTTTGGCTTAAAGCCCCTGTAATTCGAGTTACTAGTACTTCAGATTGCCTACTCAGTGGTGGTCAAGACGATTTTCGAACGTATTCACAGTGCTACCGCTACCAGAGACAACATTGTCTGGAAGCTGATACCTGCCTATGTTCTTTTTAAATGGGAAGAAATTAGGAGCTTGGACTGCATTGTATTTTTCTCATTAACTATTTCTGGTTCTGACATTGTCATCAGAGTCGAAAAGCCAATATTTGCGTAATTAAAGTCAGTCTGAGAATGACTGGAAGGTGGACTGGAATGTGGACTGGAAGGTGGACTGGAAGGTGGACTGGAAGGTGAACTGGAAGGTGGACTGGAAGGTGGACTGGGAGGTGGACTGGGAGGTGGACTGGAAGGTGAACTGGAAGGTGAACTGGAAGGTGGACTGGAAGGTGGACTGGAAGGTGGACTGGGAGATGGACTGGACGGCCAGACGCCAGGTAGCAGAAGGGACAACAGAGCCCATGAGGCCGTCGTTATCTTACATCGCGTTCACGCAATTACAGGGCAATTAAGAAATGCGCCCCGAGCCGTTCTAGGCCAAAATTTGCGACCAAATTACGTCGTCGCAACAGTACAGCTGGTGACGTAAGCTCTTCTAACTTCACGTGTGAGAATTCCTGGTCAGGAATATGGATTGCGTGGGATTTTGAAGCTTTGGTCACCGTCTGCTATTCAGATTGAGTTGGGTATGCACTTTCAAATGTTGACGTTCTTATTGATAAGTTTTTTGTCTATTTGAAAGAATTAGTATGAATTTATGTTTATCACGGGTTCTGATTTGCGAGTTCTTAGGGATTGTATTTTATGTTCATCATAGTGTTCTTTTCAGGAAAAATTAAATAACTGTTCTACAAATGGCCCTACAATTGCCAGTGATAAACAGTTTTGGAAAGAAGTAGAGCGCTTTTCATTATGATATTATTTATTACATTTTATAGTCTAATTCCTTAGAAGTAAAAAAATTTGTGTTTTAAAATCTTAGATTAATGCGAATAGAAACTCCTCAAAATTCCTAACGACCTTCATAAGTTAGTATGAAGCTCCTCCCCAAATTACCAGTTCCGCGTCAGAAGTTTGAACTAGCATCTAATGCACCCACAAAACTGCCAACAAACTAAGCTTGAAATAGGTAGCACCTGAAGTTACCCTGGAGCATGTCACGTTCTGGGATGCCTCTTCAGTAACCTGGGAACCCTCTTGAGTTGACTTTCAAGATGAATATCTCCACGTAATCAGGGCAACGTAAAATGCCTTTGGGTATTCTGAAACTGAGGTCTTAATTTTAGATACCTGCTGACGTTGTAATTGCCCGCCATTTTCCGTAGAAGGTTAGTGCTGAGAAGGCGCGTGTTTAAATCAGAGCATGTGTCCCATAGCAGGTGTCACGAGTGTAGCACTTATTCACCCTTGTCTGTGGGAGCATCTTCGTAACGCCCTCTGGCGGCTGCCGTCTCACAGAGATGTTTTTGCATCTACTATCAGATTTGCTGAGATATTTTTTGCGCCTACCATCTGACTTCCATAAATATTTCTGCGTCAGCCATCTGACTTGCTTAGATGTTTTTGCATCTACCATCTGACTTGCTTAGATGTTTTTGCATCTACCATCTGACTTGCTTAGATGTTTTTGCATCTACCATCAGATTTGCTTAGATACTTTTACATCTACCATATGAATTGCTTAGATATTCTTGCATCTACCATCTGGCTTGCTTAGATATTTTTGCATCTACCATCTGGCTTGCTTAGATATTTTTGCATCTACCATCTGGCTTGCTTAGATATTTTTACATCTACCATCATATTTGCTTAGATACTGTTTCATCTACCATCTGACTTGCTCAGATATTTTTGCATCTACCATCTGACCTTGCTTTGATAGTCTTGCATCTACCATCTGACCTTGCTTTGATAGTCTTGCATCTACCATCTGATTTGCTTAGATATTTTCCAGGCAGTAAGCGTCTAAGCTCTTACTAAACATCCTGAGACATCCAAATTGTTTCCCTTGCAAAAATTGCCGAGGTGCTACCAACAATCTGCACCTGCGTGAGAAATCGAGTCGATTATTTGCATTGAATCTTTCAAACACATTTTTCCAAGGTTTGAAATGGGATCAAGCTGAACCTAGGTTCAGCTTGTCCTACTTTAAACGTCTATGCCATTGGAATTTCAATGGGGCCTTCTTGTGAAATATTAAGGAAGATTGCATATATTTCTTATCCTAGTCACACGACAATAAGGATTAGTTTGAGCGGACCATAATTTTTTTCGTTTTTGTTTCGTTTAATTGCGGTAATTTTAAGCGTTAAATTATATTGTAAGGATTTTAAGCCAGCAAAATTTAAATGTGATTTTGTTATGATATAAAGGATATTAGCTAAATGGTAATGATGTTTAGTTTGCGCACATACTTGATTGAAATACACGTCACATTTACTAATGAAAAATTTTACTAGGGGAATATAGATAAAAATTCAAATCAATGAGAAAGGTAAAATATTGTGATGCATTGGACTTTATATTCTTACAATTTGTGTGGGCTAGGACTTGAAATTTTACAAAGCTTTTGCAGTTCTTTTATTTTGTAAAACGAGCATTTGTAATTCATTTATATCAGTTACATGAGATGTTTCTGTACAGTACTTGGTGTATTTTTCATTTATTTCTTTTCTGTTCTGGAATATATTGAGATTTAAAAATTGGTAAATTAAATATTTTAACATTTGTGAGGAATTATAGAAACTAGATTAAACGTTCTCACCCACTGTAGAACTGAGCTAAATATTCACTCAGGACTTCATGAGTAACAAATTTAATCAGATAAGTAATATTAAGATAATATTGTAAATAGCGTAATAAGGGGAGTAACGTACTATGGCCAATAATATATTGTTGGCAGTAATCATATATTGCCAATAACATAATATTTCCAATGACGTAAAATGGCCAATAACATTATGTTGTGAATAACGTAATATTGCCAATAACACAATATTTTAAAAAACTTAATTCTGTTAAAAACATAATATTGGCAATCAAATAATATTGACAATAATGTAATACTGTCATAAATACATGACAATGAAATAGCATTGTAAATTACACAATATTGTCAATAATATATTATTGCCAATGAAATAATGCGGCAAATATCCATATATTGCATCAAATCGATGAAATGTTAACAGGTGAACTCAACTCTTACTCTTGAATATAATGATTGTGTTCACAGGCAAGATTATAAGGTACTCATAAGATTTATAGGTACCCATGAGTGAGGTTAGCTGGTACTCGTGAGTGAGGTCAACTGGAACTCATAAGTGAGGTTAACTGGTACACACGAGTGATGTTAGCTGGTACTCGTGAGTGAGGTTAACTGGTACTCGTGAGTGAGGTTAACTGGTACACACGAGTGATCTTAGCTGGTACTCGTGAGTGAGGTTAACTGGTACTCGTGAGTGAGGTTAACTGGTACTCGTGAGTGAGGTTAACTGGTACACACGAGTGATGTTAGCTGGTACTCGTGAGTGAGGTTAACTGGTACTCGTGAGTGAGGTTAACTGGTACTCGTGAGTGAGGTTAACTGGTACTCGTGAGTGAGGTTAGCTGATACTCGTGAGTGAGGTTAGCTGGTACTCACGAGTGAGGTTAGCTGGTACTCGTGAGTGAGGTTAACTGGTACTCGTGAGTGAGGTTAACTGGTACTCGTGAGTGAGGTTAGCTGGTACTCATGAGTGAGGTTAACCAGCAAATAAGGTAAAGAGCAAGAACTTTATGAACTTTTCAAATCGAAATTTTTTATCAAAGATGAATTATTCTCCATTTACCAGACACTGGAACTCCAGAAATATTTTTCTCATTTTATCTCTCTTAGGAAAAAATGATCTCTTAGGAATAAAAAGCACTCAGGAATGCACCCCTCGGTGAACTGGACAAGAAGAATCTAAAGCTCACATTGCAGCTCCGAGTGCTAAAATTGACGCGTCAAAACTGCATATTGCCAAATGTTTTAGAATTATCTTTACACATCCACACACGGACGACGACGTACTGACGACAACGTGCTGGCAACGACGTATCGTACGTCAGCCACACGTCTCCGTGCTGCATCACACAAACGTCAGGTAGACAGAGGGGGGCGGGAGGTGGCAGGAGAAGGGGTGTGCAGCTCCGTTATTCTGGCGCTCCACTCTAGCATGAGAACTCTCTCTGCCTCTCCCCCTCACCCGCGCCCCCAATTGTCACAATGACGCTCGGCCTCCCACATTCCTGGCACCCCCACTTGCTCCCCAAAACATTCCCCACCCACACCATGTCTTGCTCACCCCCACACACTGCTCACCCCCACACATTGCTCACCCCCACACATTGCTCACCCCC
>JACJUY010017630.1:0-11802 GCA_014220935.1 Platorchestia sp. MABIK | reverse complement strand
AAGTTTTGCATCATCCGTGGACTTTTTGAACCTTCCCCACTCGTGCTAAGTCTGAGGCAGTCACAATCATGGTTGGAAAAGAGAGTGTTGCGCAACCACCCGACCCAGTGGATACTAACCCCTAATTAACGGGCTCTACTGCACACAAATTGTCTGGCACCCATCTGGGGCCGGTAACGCTAAAATAATGATAATTAATGACAGGCGGAACATGACTAGCAAAGGGCTCACCCGAAGATTTCGAAAAATATGTTCAGGCAAACACTCTTCAATGTAGCCGGATGTCGAGGTCGCAAGAGTCCCCGGTAGCGAGGGTCGGATTGCCGGAGTGCCGCGGCGCACTTAAGGAGGTGCACACGCGCTCACAGCTGAGTTCAGTCTGTCGTGTCGGCCTCTGGCAGACACGCTCGTCAGCTTTCCCGAATCCCTTGCAATGGCTTGGGACTCGTTGCAAGAAGAGCAGATGAACATTTTAATTTTTTCACATGCGTTTTTCGCCGAAGATGTGAGGAACCCCCGCCATTGCTCCGCTTAGTCGTAAATTACCAGCGTTATTAATTTTTTAGGCTGATCAAGGGAATCACAGCCCTTGAACTTTATTGCGGAAGACCCTTAAATCTGCCTTACAAAGTCCGCAAAGGACCTCAGCGCTCGAGCAATGGCTAGAATTTCGACAAGAGAAAGGAAAAAACGTCTATTTCTAAGAAATTGGATATCTGAAATATATCACAGCTGATTGAATTTTATAAATTTCTTAATGTGAATGTTCATATTTGATAAAACAAAGCAAACGAGGTGTAAAATCGCCGTGTCATGGGCTAGCTTTGTAATTGATAGATACAATAAAAGTAAATTCTCATGAATATCTTTTAGAATGCGTACAAAGCAAAATGATTGAGAGGTTATGATTACTTTAAAAACAACTGGAGCATGCCTAGGTTCTTCGACATAAGTTAAAACGAAAGATGAAAAGACATGAAACATTTTACTGATACAGACTGAAATACTGTCCTAAATTATTTTCACACAAACATCGGCGTCTATGAATGCTTCATTTCCAATTCAAATACTGTCCTAAATCATTTTCAAACAAACATCGGCATCTACGGATGCTTTATTTCCAATTCAAGTCTGATACATATCACCTTGTACATTGGTTTTTCAAAATAAAAATAAAACATCGGCATCTTAGGATGCTTTATTTCCAATCAAGCCTGATCCATATGATCTTAAGCATTGGTTTTTCAAATGTCTTATAACTAACACTATATATAGGACACCCTGACGGTTCCCCCGTGAAGCCGGTACCCATTTCCGACGTCTGGGTTGAGTGGGGTATTGTGATTGAGCTTTCCCCTATACCCAACGGGGAAAATCGCCGCGCCAGTGCCGGGATACGAACCCGGGTCTCCAACATGCAAGGCCGATCCCTTAACCACTGTACCACCGCAAAACTGCCGAATAACTAATACGAGGACACCATGAAGCATTCCCCCGGTCAAAACGGGTATCCATTACGGGGTAGAGTGAGGTATTTTGCTTTTAATTTTTCCCTATACCCAACGGAGAAAATCGCCACCTAGAGCCGAGATTCGAACCCTTGATTTAAACAATTTGTACAATTTAAACAATTTATTTACCACACGTGATACAGAGGTAGAATGTTTCTTACGTCTAGTACAATGGTCAAACTAGAGTATAGCTACCTGTGGGCCCGAACAAGTTCAGCGACTTCTAGGGCATCCTACCATCACATTATTCTAAGGTGTACAATACTGTTTAACCCGATTCACTTAACCTAGTTCCGCAATAGACTGATCAGTGAGATAATTGACTCGATATTTGATGCTGTATTTTACAATATAGGTCAGATCGGCTGTATTTAGCAATATATTCGATAAAACGATTAAGAGCAGACTGAAGATCGGTTATGTTACCTATGGTAAATCACATTATTAGGACTAGACATGTAGGAGGCAAGATGTGACTTGGTGGTCTTACACGACTAGTATTTTGATAGGGAATGAGGTTCAAGATGTCTCTTGAATATTTTGTATGAATTGCTTTCACGGATCTCCGCAGGGATCGAGTTCCAAGTTTTAGTTCCAACGAAGAAGATACTGGATATCTATGCCTTCACGGAAGGGCAGGTCTGTAGTGGACTCTTAAGTTCCATACGAGCCAATTCTCACAAATTATTAATTTCACAGTATAAAAATTTAATACCATCAACACAAACATTTTCATAATTTTTTATCACTAATTCCCATTAATAAAACGCTGAACTCTATTAAAATTGTGCTCGAAAATTATTCCACCGAAAATGTTATTTTGATCTGCACCTGCGCGTTATGGCAACAGCTAGCTAAGACTCCATCTTGGAGAACGCGACTGACACACTGTACAGCATTGTGCTTGGTGCTCTTGTTTTTGGTCTTTAGGGTGAGATCTCGATTATCCTCTTGTCTGTGTAATGGTGTTATTACTGTGGGAATATTAATACCTTTTTCTGCGTAATTATAAGATAGAACTTATCTTACTATTCATTGTGCCTAGTGTTCCAACCGTTGAGAGACAGTGTGCGAGATTGACCGAGTCATCTTGCGTGTTATATTTTTCTGCTCTAGTAAAATCACAAGTCATTCAATATGTGTCTCAAGATCTTTAAAGACAAATTGTCTTTGTTAAGCACCTTGTCTAAAGTCATGTATTTTTAGTAAACTTAGCTCAACCTTGTAGAATGTAAACTTAACTTTCTTTGTCGAAATTCTAGCCATTGCTCGAACACTAAGGTCCATAACGGACTTTATAAGGCAGATTTAAGAGCCTTCAGCAATAAAGTTCATGGGCTGTGATTCGCCTGATCAGCCTAAAAATTAATAACGCAAGTAATTGAAGACTAAGCGGAGCAATGGCGAGGGTTTCTCACATCTTCGGCGAAAAACGTATATGCAAACTAAAAGTGTTCGTCTGCTCTTCTTGCAACGAATCCCAAGCCACAGCAAGGAATTCGGGGAAGCTGACGAGTGGGTCAGCCAGAAGCCGACCCAACAGATTGAAACTAGCTGTGAGCGTGTGTGCACCTCCTTATGTGTGCCGCTGCTCTACGGCAATCCGACCCTCTCTACAGGGGACTCATGTGTCCTCGGCAGCCGGCTGCATTGAAGATTGTTCTCCTGAACATACTTTTCGAAGTTCAGGTGAGCCCTTTGCCTTTATGTTCCGTTTATCCTTTTATTATCCTTTTTCTAGCGTTACCGACCCCAGATGGGTGTCGAGCAAATGTGTGTGCGGTAGAACCCGTTTAATTCGGGGTTAGTAGTTCCACTGGTCGGGTGGTTTGCACACATATTATTATTCGAAAAGTATCCAGAATTTAAACTTAACCTAAAACTCTCAAATAAATTAACGAAATTGTTTGAGAATTATTTGTAAGCCTTGCTGCTTTTTGCGCAGTTTTGCCTAAAAGGCAATTCAGCCGGCTTGACCTTAGAGTCAGCTAGCGCTGGTAGAGCTTGGCTAGAGTTCGGCAGGTAAAATCCTGAAATTTATCTATTCTCTATTCTCATCTTAAAATTTTTTCTTTTTCTTTTCGAAAAGAAACTTTGTGATAACTTCTTAAATTTTTTCTGTGTAAAGCCGCTGTCCGCCGTAGCGATGGCCGGTTTTCAGTCTCATTAGATTTAAGTCGAGTGACCGGTGTTTGTTGTAGGACGAGATTCCATTTTTGTGTTGCTTTAGAACCTTACAATTCATACAGGTTCTGGCCTTTGTTGAATCTCATCTTACCTTTTTTAGGTTCACTCATGAAAATAAACCTTTAATGTAATGTGTACGTGTTAAAATAGAAATGTTGTAAAACTGAAATTGTCACTGGGGGGGAAATGTACTATTTGTGTATAACTATATTAATTAATGTATTTTTCTATAACTTTTGAAGGGATGTAACTAGTCCACTCAAGGGTGTAGAAGCAAATTAGTTAATTTTCCTTTTTTCCCATAAGCATTGAAAATTTGATTTGATTACGACGGAAACAGAAAAATGTACTGCCTTAGCCTTAAGCAATAAATTGCGGGGCATAAAGTGTAGCATTACTTCTATTAAAAAGAAAACTCTCTTACCTGACTGTGAGACCGCCTTTCTGGTTGCAGCCGTCCCTCAGTTGAGGGGGCTGTTGCAGTCCTTTAGACTGTTGTCCTCTACTATTCCTATTGATGTCGATGAGGTTTTGGAGGAGGAACTAGAGAGGAGGGCGGAGTATGAAGTTCAGGTGATAGAATTAATTGTTAAACTTAATAATCAGATTTCAGAGTCACAGGTGTTAAACTCTAGTGATACCGGTGTACCTTCCTTGTCTAGGGTTTCTCCTTCTGATGTTCCTTTGAATATCTTCAGGGCTCCGCAGTTAACACTGAAAAAATTCAGTGACAATGAGGGATGCCCCTTTAACTTCCTTCACTTTCAAGAGTCCTTTTCTAATGCCCTTCAAGCTTATCCTAGCATGAGTGAAAGGCGAAAATTCATTTTCCTAAAAAATCAACTTCAAGCGAAAGCTCTCAGTTTGGTAGAGGGACTTCCTAATGAAGAGACTATTTTTCAGTCTGCCTGGACATTACTTAGGCAGGAATTTTTAAATGCAGATAAGTTGATCTTATTAGCTCCTGATGAGGTGCTTAGCTGTCCTAGTGTTCAGAGTCTAGCCGAAATAAATTCTTTCCTAACTGAAATTAGGTTTCGACTGCTTGAACTTTCCAAATTGGGTTTGGATTTCTCGGAAGAGAAATCGGGCAACCTTCTTCTTTCTGCTGTCATTAAAACTAAACTTCCTGATTTTTTTTCTGCTGGAATTATTGCGCTACTCTAAAGCGAGTTTCCTTTCTTTAGAACTTTTTGAGAATGCACATAAAGTGCTTTCGCTTCTTGAAACCAATAATAACTCTAAACCTGTAAGTGTATTTCGAGCTAAAGAAGTGGTGACCAGAACAGAAGTTAGGGATAAAACGCAACATTCTCCTGTGCCTTGTAAGCTGCCTGTTGTTAAGGTGTGCTGATTTTGTAACCAGGCTAGCCACACTGCATTTTCATGCAGGAAGTTCGACTCCCACGAAAAACGTGTGAAGCGGGCTGGTGAGTTAAAATTGTGCGTAACATGTCTTAGCAGTAAGCATTTGGCCAGTGCGTGTCCTTCTAAAGTGAAAGGTCTTCCTTTTTTGTGTTCGTTATGTAAGGCTAACACACACGTTAGCCCTTTGTGTCCTAAGTTTGTTGAAAATAGTGTACTTAAAGTAAACTCTTTGTGACAGTTAAAGGCACGTCTTAGGATGTGCCCTCTCGTAGCTCTTGCCACAAAATATGGTGGTGTTACTAAACGAATTAACTTTCTGATTGATGCTGGAAGTCAAACTTCCATTATTGACTTAGATTCTGTAAGTTCTAACTATTCTGATGTAGACCTAGAGCAGCAGAATATTAACACTGTAGGGGCTTTTGTTCCTTTAATGGGAAAACCTTTTAGCATTGAACTCGTGCTTCCAGACAGCGAGAAGCATGAGCTTGATGTTTTCGCAATGAAGAATCTGAATCTCCAGATGGGAATGAGGGACCTGAAGGCTAGACTAGAAACCTTAAAAACTAAATTACCTATTTCCACTTCATTTCCTGAAGTTATTAACGATAGCATCCAAGTCCAAGGGATTTTGGGTGTTGAAGATCTTCAAGCGTTTAAAGTACTTGAATTACAGAATGTAAAAGGATATAAAGTCTTGCGGGTTTCTAACGGTTTTCTGCCTTCTGGAGAGTTAAAATGTTGTAACTCCTCTCTAACTTCTCTTGTTGCTCCTAAAGCTGGGAAGCTAGATAATAAGCTTACAAGCTCTGTCAAAAAGAATGTCGAAATTAAATCTTGTAAATCTTCCCTGTCCCTTGACGGCAAGACTAAAACGAAAACCAAAAGGAAAGTTGCTCAATGTAAAATAAACAAAAACCGTTTCGGTAGGGTGTTGACTGACTTTTTTGATGCTCCTAAGGTATGCACTTCCTTATTAGATGGTTCCGATGAGAGTCAAGTTCAGACTGGACTTGAGCGACTATTAGACTTAGAGCTTATTGGTGTACCTTCTCGTGAAGAGGAGAATTATAAAAAATTAGAAGACTTCAAGAGTAGTGTGGTATGTGAGGAAGGTAGATATTCGGTCCAGTTACCTTACCACCGCCAATTGTTGGCTAAAGTTCCTCATAATTTTGTGTTGGCACGTTATCTTGCTCGTAAATTTGCGCATGACAATGCCCAAAAGGGGATTGAGGGTGCTTATAACGATGTCTTCCTTGAGCAGCTTGAATTAGGTATAATAGAGCCTATTCCTATCAAAAGGATAGATGTGCGGGAGCACAAATGGATCCCGCATAGGCCTGTTATACGTGCCCATGTAGAGACCTCTAAAATTCGACCTATTTTTAATTGCTCGTTGAAAGTCGGTAGTTTTCCAAGTCTGAACGAGGCCTGCTACGTAGGTCCTAATCTCATGAATAATTTGTTGGGACTTTTGGTCTATTTCCGTGCAAATACCGTAGTAGTTCTGTCTGATATCTTCAAGGCTTTCTTGCAAGTTAAACTTGCTTGTGAGTTTGACCGTAATCAGTTTAGCTTCATTCTTTATAAAGATGGTAAATTTTTATATTATCGTTACACTACGCTTTTGTTTGGGTTTATTGCGTCTCCTTATATTCTAAACTATCTGCTCAAATTGCAAGCTCAAACTATAACGGATTTAAAAATTGGAGACGTTATGGCAAATAAGCTGTACGTCGATAATTTAGTATTTACCACTGAAAGTCCTGAGCTTGCGCTTAGCCCATTTCGAAACGCCAATAGTGCATTTGAGGAGAGTGGATTTCCCATACGCAAATGAAAATCCAACAATTCTTATCTTCTTTCCCAAATTGACCCTGCTTTATGTAGTGCCGAAGTTCACTCCAGAGTGCTAGGGTATGGCTATAACTCTTCAACTGATCTTCTTTCTCTGTCTGTAAAAAAGCTGGACTCTACGTGCAAAACACGTAGAAAAATGTTGTCTGAAGTAGCGTCAATTAATGACCCCTTGGGGATTGTGTTGCCTTTTTCTGTGCGAGGTAAGCTCATTTTAAGAAAATTAACGCCCTTGAGGCTAGGTTGGGATCAGGATGTTCCGGAAGAGTTACGTAAGGAATGGCAGAACTATTGTCGGGAGTTTTCGGAGTTAAAGGATTATGAGTTTCCTAGGATGACTTTGGCTGAGACCAAAACTACGCAGCTTGTATTTTGTGATGCTAGTGATAGCGCCTTTGGTACCTGTATTTATGGCGTCCAAGAGGAGCGCAGCGCTTTACTTTTCTCTAAAGTTAAAGTTTCGCCTTTTCGCCAGCGAACTCTTCCTTCCCTTGAGCTCTTGGCAGTGTTTCTCGCCTATCAGTGTCTTGTACCGCTTATGAGTGCTGTTAACTTTCCTTTTAAAGTGTCGAATGTAACTATTCTTAATGATTCTCAGGTCACCCTGGCTTGGCTCTTGAGCGGAAAAGCTCCTCGAAAAAATGTATTTGTAAGTAACAGACTAAAAGACATAGATGACATGCGTATGCTTCTTGAAGGTAAGATTTCGGCTGTCTTCAGCTATGAGTATGTACCCACGATGTTTAACGTTGCTGACATGTTAACACGTGGAGTTGAAGTGTCTAAGTTTCTGGAGTGTAAACTATTATGGTTAGAAGGTCCTGCTTGGATCAGAGAAAGTAGAGATAGGTGGCCTAAGGGTCACTTGGGATGCATTCCCCAGAAATTCATTTCAGAAACGTGTATCGCAGTTAATGTCGCTCCTGTAGGTGAAGCTCCGATTGTGGAACTTCAGCGCTTTTCCTCCTACCCCTAGCTATTAGGCGTGGTTTAGAAGGTATTTAGAGCTGTAGCAATCTGGAGGCGCGCAGATTCGGGAGAGGCTAAACTCCGAGCATTTCTTTATCTTATTTCCTCTATGCAAAGAGAGCATTTTGCCAGCGAGATTGAGGCCTTGAAAACCAAGAATCCTCGTCCGCCTTTGCTTGTTAGGTCTTTCAACCTATTTCTTGATTCTCATGGTTTAGTTAGATCTAGCAGTCGCATTGCCGCAGCAGAGGAATTGGACTACAATACTAGGAACCCTATTCTGTTGTCCAGTAATTCTCATCTAACCCGTCTGCTGATCTTGCATCCGCATAAAACTCTTAATCATCAGGGTGTTGAATCTTCCGTGGAAAAACTTAAATTGGACGGGTATTTGATTCCGCGCATTAAGCGTAATGTTCGCAGCGTTCTATCCAAATGCATAGTTTGCAAGCGGGTGAACGCTAAGGCTTTCTCTTATCCCGACCCGCCGGCTCTGCCGGACAGTCGGTCTAATTTTGTGAGACCGTTTGCAACTACAGGAATGGACTTTTCAGCTTATTTCTGGGTGTTAGATCCCTTTGGGTATAAACAAAAGGTATATCTCTTGTTGTTTACATGTTTCCAAACTAGAGCTATTCATATAGAGCTTCTTCCTTCCATGACGTTGGAGGAATTTTGTTTTGCTTTCATTAGATTCACGAGCGAAAAAGGTGTCCCTAACACCGTATATTCTGATAATGCTAAAATTTTCGTAGCTGCTCCTGACCTCTTGTCAGAAGTTTTAACTTCATCCTTGTATGAAGAACGTTTCCGTACTTTTAACGTTATATTTAAAACTATCCCGATCTATGCTCCACAATTTGGTGCGATCTGGGAACGATTATTTAAGTCTATTATGGAGAGTTTGTATAAGCTCTTTGGTCGTAGCACTTACCCACACTCCACTTTTTTCACCGCTATTTCAGACATAACTCTTAATCTTAATCGGCGTCCTCTTTCCTACACAGAGACGGGGGACACTATTTTACCTATCATGCCTATTCAGTTTCTTCACCTTTATCCTACCTTTAATTCTTTAATCCTGTCCGACGAGGTCCCTGACTTGGAAGCCGAGGACGGTGAGCAACGCGAACATTTGCTCTCCTCGCTTGAGAGGCGAGACGTAATGGTTGCCAAGTTCAGGGAACTCTGGTACTCTCAATATTTAATTTCTTTAAGAGGTCCATGTCCTCTCAAATCGTTACCTCGTAATAATAAATTTCTATCTGTAGGTCAGGTTGTCTTACTCAGGCATCCTATAAGACCTCGACCTTTTTGGACTTTAGTCCGTATAATTGCACTGCTTCCCGGACGCGATGGCAAGGTCCGAGTTGTCTTACTTCGGCCAGACAAGGTCAGGTTGTCTTACTTCGGCATCCTATAATACCTCGACCTTTTTGGACTTTTGGAAGTCCTTTTGGACATTTGTCCGTATAATTGCACTGCTTCCCGGACGCGATGGCAAGGTCCGAGTTGTTAAAATTCTCAAGGCAGGCAACTCTGAGTCTGCCGTTAATATTTCCCTGCTTTACCCTCTGGAGTTAGCTGCTTCTGATACTGCTTCAGAGGAAGGGTGGGAAAGCGCAGAGGGAAGCTCGCGTGAGGACTTTCATCCTTATTCCGAGCCTCCCGAGAGTTCTTATACTCATGAGGGTAGTTCTTTCTCTATCGAACGCCCTAGAGATCAGCTTTATTCTTCAGAATCAGACTCCTCGGAAATTTCCGAGGAAGCTGAAATTGATACAGCTGCACGCCCTAAACGGCAGGCAGCTCAACAGCAACGTAGAAAGATTGCTAACTTGATTAGGCGAGGTCACTTATAATTTCCTCTCCTACTTTGTGTCTACTATTTAAAAATTTATGTGCACATAAAATGTAAGGAGTGTTCTTTCTATGCTTCCTCTGGAAAGTCACTATAAATGTTTTAAAAGTTTGTATTTCAAATCTTTGTAACGGAAATTTCTTTTGAAACCTCCGTTTTTTCTCTTGTTGGGATTGTGTCGAAATTCTAGCCATTGCTCGAACACTAAGGTCCATAACAGACTTTATAAGGCAGATTTAAGAGCCTTCTGCAATAAAGTTCATGGGCTGTGATTCGCCTGATCAGCTTAAAAATTAATAACGCAAGTAATTGAAGACTAAGCGGAGCAATGGCGAGGGTTTCTCACATCTTCGGCGAAAAACGTATTTGCAAACTAAAAGTGTTCGTCTGCTCTTCTTGTAACGAATCCCAAGCCACAGCAAGGGATTCGGGGAAGCTGACGAGCGGGTCAGCCAGAAGCCGACCCAACAGATTGAAACTAGCTGTGAGCGTGTGTGCACCTCCTTATGTGTGCCGCTGCTCTACGGCAATCCGACCCTCGCTACAGGGGACTCTTGTGTCCTCGGCAGCCGGCTGCATTAAATATTGTTCTCCTGAACACACTTTTCGAAGTTCAGGTGAGCCCTTTGCCCTTATGTCCCATTTATCCCTTAATTATCCTTTTTCTAGCGTTACCGACCCCAGATGGGTGTCAGACAAATGTGTGTGCGGTAGAGCCCGTTTAATTCGGGGTTAGTAGTTCCACTGGTCGGGTGGTTTGCACACATCTTAATTGCAAAAATTCCTGAATTAATTATTTAATGCCAGAAACTTTCTAGCTAAGCTCACTGATTGCTCAACTTGTGTATCTTCATTAGCATGCCTAACCATGCTTGAATACAAATTTTTTACTGCGTTTAAATTTAGATTTTGTAACCTCAGAGTAGATCAAGACACACAACCTCCAAATTCTCTGTTGTTGTGCCATGCTGTAAAATGTCAGTCTTAGTTTAGGTATTATTGCCACTTAGTTTGTAGGTGATATAACCAACTCAAATATAAGTTAGAATTCTCTGTTGTTGTGCCATACTGTAAATGTCAGTTGTCGATATTCAAGCCATTGCTCGATCACTGAGGTCCTTGCGGACTTTGTAAGGCAGATTTAAAGGCTTTCCGCAATAAATTTCTTGGGCTGTGATCCTCTTAATCAGCCTAAAAATTAATAACGCTGGTAATTTACGACTAAGCGGAGCAATGGCGGGGGTTCCACACATCTTCGGCGAAAAACGTATATGCAAACACTAAAACGTTCGTCTGCTCTTCTTGTTACGAGTCCCAAGCCATAGCAACGGATTCGGGCAAGCTAACCTGCGTGTCTGCCAGAGGCCGACACGACAGACTGAACTTAACTGTGAGAGCGGGTGCATCTTCCTTAGTGCTCCGCGCAACTCCAGCAATCCGACCCTCGCTACAGGGGACTCTTGCGTCCTCGACAGCCGGCTACATTGAAGAGTGTTCGCCTGAACATAATTTTCGAATCTTCAGGTGAGCCCCTAAGCTAGTCATGCTCCCCTGGTCATTAATTATCTTTATTTCAGCGTTACCGGCCCCAGATGGGTGCCCGGTAATTTGTGTGCAGTAGGGGCGGTTAATTCGGGGTTAGTGTCCACTAGGTCGGGTGGAAGCACACACAGTATTAGGTAATTATTATTGCCACTAGCTTTTGTATTTTCTTATTCAACTTCAACCTCAATTCCCTGTTATTGTGCCATGCTGTAAATGTCAGTATTAGGTTAATTATCATTGCTACTAGCTTTTAAATGTAATATAGCTGTGCTGCCTTCGCAGCAATTTAGGAAATTAATATTTTCAAACAGCGATAGAAAATTTATTCCTTCGAACATCGAAAGAACCATTCCGCAAGTCCTCTCGTTTTCCGGAAATGCCCTCTTCCGGACGTTAAGTACATACACCTCTGCGAGCTCAGTAGAGACCACCAGTTTTATTAAGTGAATCGTGTAGAGACAAGAGAAAGAAATGTAAGTGTGTTAACATCTAGTGATATAG
>JACJUY010017626.1:0-11806 GCA_014220935.1 Platorchestia sp. MABIK | reverse complement strand
ATGCTGGCCAGTCATCTCCTCCAGTTCTTAGCGTTGTTTCCTTTTTTCTTTGGTCGGAGACCATAGACAGTTATACTGAAAAGTATAACATAGATTCAACCCGTCATAGCATGGGTCACACGAAAATATAGGTATTCGCTGCGGAAGTCAGTGAAATTCTAGCGATTCAAAAACCCTTGAAGAATATTGGCAAGAAAATTACACAATTAATCATGCAGGATACAAAGTCATCGAGAACTCAGGTTTTGAAAATAACAAAACGACTGGTAGGACCAGAGGATCATTTGAATAAGTTCAAGGTGGGTACGCTCACAGATGAGAGCGTTTTTTCGGATGAAAAATTTATCACTACAGGAAAAACTCAACAACAAGAACGACAGAGTGTTAGAAAGTGTTTTACGGACAACCAAATCTTTAAAAGAAAATTTATCTGAAAATGAAACATGGTTCAGTTTTGGTATGGGCTGCCATTCCAAAACTATGAAAGTCTCCTCTCATTTCTGCGCAAAAAGGTACTAGAACGAACGCGAGTTAACGAAGCAAAATTATTGTTATAATAATACAAAGAAGTGCAGAGGACCCTCTGACACGTCTAACAGAATACAACGGTGTGATGTGTACAATTTTCCACAATTTTAGAGCAAGGAAGGATAGACTTTGTTAGCGTCGAATCTCGACATGACGGATTTTTCTGTTTGATCTATTATCATGCCTGATGATTGCTTCTTCAAAATAAACTGCAAATTGACGCCTTGTCTTTCTTCCAAGAGGGGAAAGAAATAAATCCTGAAGACAGGTTGCGCATTTCAGCAGAAAGATTTAAAATAGATTTGAGCTTGTGAATCTTGCTAGATGGGAACATGCTGAAAAATAGTTACCCATAAAAATAATAATGACTCCAAATTTTAATGATAATTGCACATAAAAGCATAAATTGAATATTAGTAGTGTGTTTGACATGATATTCGCCATTTTCTAAGTTTAAGGACTTCGTTAGCACATGAGCATTTGTTTCCATAGCAATACTGCCTATTTAGCATGTAAACTTATTTTGCAGAAATTATAGCCTATAATGCAAAATTATAACCTATATGATTACAACCTAAATGCTTTTCTTTTCAGTTCATAAAAGACTTTTTTGTTGCCTGAAACGAACCAACAATGTACAAATGATACATGTTCAGCCGTGTATTTTAGAATGATTTTTTTTATTCATGAATAACTTTCATATTTTTTCAGTATTTCGTAGAATGCTCGAATCCAATGAAACATACAAACAAATATTTTCATTCAACTTTCAAACAGTTTCAACTATTTCGTACTTTAGATTGTCAAAATTTGTTCAGCGTTCCAGAAAATCTGTGACGGAGAACTCGAAGAAGATGATAATCCAATTCGAACTTGAGTAGAGATTCATAAGCGCAGTAAATTGGGAGGATAACATAAAATTCATTTAACTTTCAGGGCTCTCTGACGTATCCCTTTGTGCCTTGGGTGATCTTGTCATCTGGGACGCTCATTTCAAGCGTATTGGTGCTGCTGCTGCCCGATACATCGTCCGCAACTCTCCCGGACTTCGCTGAAGACTCCGAAATGCTGGGACGCAAGCCGACGTTATTTCGGTCAACTCTGGGACTAGAATCGGGGAATATTCGATACGAAATCGAAACTCCTTTTCAAAAATTGCACAATAGAATGAATTTCGGTCTCCGTAGAAGTTTGCCCCCGAGACCACTCACTTCAGACTCTGGGTCGTTCTCTATTCGACCAATGAGGTTCACATCTTTCAGTGCACAAAGAAGCTTTATCGAATGGAATTCGACTTGTTCGAGGTGCTCAGTTATGTCGGTCATCGACGTTAGTCGAGACAACGGAAACACTTCAGATTCAACTGAGTGTAAGTCTTTCAAGAGGTATCCGTTGGAACAAACTAGGAAATCAATTAAACGAAGAACAAGCAATGGTACTCGAAGTCCTGTATGTGTGAATGGATCCGGAAAAAATCGAGCAGAAAAATCCACTGCACGAAGCCCCGTCAGCGAATCTTCGCAAGAACTTGGCACTAGTTTAAGGCGTGGAGTCGGCCGGATTGATGTGCTCTCCAAGACAAAAGAATCAAAGGCTGTCCAAACAAACTTCAAGAGAAAGAAATCACGCAAGCAGACCATTTATGATGACCATTCCAATACGTCACATTGTTCTATTGAAATGAAGCATATGAAGCCTCCTAACAAATTCACCGATTTCGGTCAAAATTCCATGCAAACCACAGTTCTCTGTGACGCGTGCAAAGAGTCTACGCGCACGTCTCTGGACTACAATCGTCAACTCAACCAGCCATCCGAACTTAATGCAAACAAAAATTTAGGTAACTGGAAGTCTCAGACCCGACATGACTTAAGTAAAATTTCTCCTCTTCCTCCCGAAATTTATGATTTGAACGGACCTCGTGGATCTTTGCCAAAAATTCCTAAGAAATGTGGTAACACACCAGAAGTTAAGCCGACAACGTCAGGGAGTTGCCATGCGCCACTAAGATCATCTTCGGCATCAGGACACAGTATCCTCGATACCAAACCTGGGCCGCTTTCTGAAGATCCGAATCCAGGACGGAAACCGAAGCCACGCGTATCGAAAGATATTTTTATGAGGCTGCAGGAGCTAAAAAAAGCTGCGAAACTCACCGGTGAATGTGATCTGTTTTCTGAAATTCACAGCAGATCATCAGACTGTATGGCCTCCAGCTCCAAAGCATCCAGTGGGATGATCAACAAGGAAAACGTTTGAGATAGTAATCTAAAATCGAGTTTGTAAAGAATGCATTCCTCTGTTAACAGGGGCGGGGACTGAGAGTTCACTTCAAATCTTGAATACAAAAACACTGTTTTTCATACACCAATTTTTAGTTCGTGTTTTCATTATTGTACAAAATTACTGAGAAGTGAAGCAATTTGAAAATTTCCATTCGAATAACATATACAGGAATTTCATTGCGTTGGTATCTCAGAAAGCCGCCTCTATTTTTTCACTCTCGGACTGCAAATTCAGATTAAGATATTTTGAGTTTGCTTCTTTTTATGTGTTTTAATTTATTTAGGAATAAGGGTTGAATGATGAGTGTTCAGAGGCAAGTTGAATGAGAATAGTTAGAGTATTTTGTGGCATGGTTTTACTGCATGGAATAACATTATTGATTAGCTGTATCAAATTGTTATTTCTGAGAATGATAAGCCAGGGTCCTAAAAATGTTTTAAAATGTTTTTTGAGCACAAGGATCCTAAAGCGTCATAAGAGAAAAATATTTAAATACTGTTACGTTTGCTAGCTAGCAAGTCATGAACGAAACTCAGAAAATAGAACGCTTCTAAAATCAATCATAACATGGTGAAATAACATGCCAAATATTTTTAGATGGCAGGCACTCTGCATTTCGTTATAAGACGGTATTAGCTTACGAATACATATTGACCCATGAACATGTTGGTTGAAATTTTTTAAACATATCTATCCAAGCCATCAGAATATTGTAAGTGCTGACATTTAAGTGACGGGAAACTTTAATGCATTGCGTTGCATTGACGTAGTAGTGTACGCTATTTATCATAAATGACGGGGGTGAAAGATGTTTGTTAAAGCCTTTAACTAGGTGGATAATACAATGTTACAAAATAATGTTACGCCTCGATGATTCTTCCAACAAAAGATTGCATGCAATGAGAGTATTTTGAATCAGACGTTACTACCTTTCTAATTATCCCAATTTCAAGCCTTCGTTCATGCACACGAGACAAATGAGTCTATCCTATACAGTGCGTCCAGCAAAAACACGAAGCGAGTATTTATTTTCCTATATCAGTAATATCATCATAAGAATATCATAAGCATTTAATTTCTAGAAAAATTATCCTTCAAAATTAACCTGTAGAAAAGGTATTACTGATTATAATGGTATATCTGGTACGGAAAAATAAATACTCGGTTCGGGTTTTTTTCAGACATCCTGTATTTGCGTATAACACCCGTGATATAAACCTGTATTAAAAACCCCAATTATAGATACGCTCTCCAAGTACCTCATGCTATGTCAGTCAAAATTTTCGACAAATACGGAGAAAAACACATCATATTCTGAATGTTCACAAAAAATATCTCATTTGATTTTACACATTTTAAATATTAAAAACACTAAATATCTATTGGGCCGCACAAAATATTATGATGAAAATCTGTTGTCGTTCATCAAGCCACATTTTGACGGGACAAATGAAGAAAAAAATATTTCGGAATTGAACTGTTGTACGATATCACAGATCCATAGTATTAATACCAAAATTAAGCGGTCACATTTTTTCGTAGATTCTCTGTTTATGTGAAATGCGATAGCTGTCATCCTAATGAATTTTCCCCACTCTGACACCATTAAAACGCAGTTCTATCAATTAAACAGGTTCATAGTTATCATATTTGTCACTCCCATGAATTTTGGGTAATACTTAGTGTGAGTAAATTGACTACAACATTCATTATTTCAGGTTTGAAGTAGAAAAATTTACCCTACACCTATAATTCCAATGAGAAATGACAACAAAGATCTCTGTCCCTACTTGTCAACAAACAGTCTTTTCAACTAACTATTAACCGAGGGCACGTCAAACCTATGTCTTTGAGTCTAGAGTAGGTAATTCAGCCAGAAGATTTCTTTCTGTTTTTAAGTACTTTACTTCAAATGAAATTTACATTCTACTATGAAGAGACCTACAAGATTTCTCCTCAACATCTCTTCGAGAGTCATCTGGTTTTTCATCTACATGAACATGAGTTTCAACATTTAGCACAATAAAGTGGCGTGTGTTGTCTTTTGTTTTTTAATGTCTTGTATTTCTATTCACACAATTCTCAGTAGAGCAATACTGGAACGTAAAATACAACTCCGAGATAAAAGCAGAATTTTTATTCAAAAATTATTTCAAAGAATCGTTGATTTCAGATTTAGAGATGCAGAAAAAAGTTTGTCACACCAATATGTTCGGTGACAGTATACGAATTGCGAATGCTATTATGCCAATGAAATTCATAGAAGAACTAAATTAAGTATAAATTTAGGAAAACTTAAAGTGAAGAAATTTAAATTAATTTAATGAAATTGAAGATGAATCAATATATGAAAAAAATCATAGAAATTACGACCAGGTCGTCTCAGAAATTACGACCAGGTGTTGCCTCCATTCAACACCTGATGTGAATTTGAAAGTGACTCGAACCTATTTTTCCTTGCAGTATTGAAGATTGAAGAACAATTTCCAAAAGATGCAGAAGTTATTTTCGTTCATTGTTTCTGAATAAATTTGTCATTAGTTGCTCTGTGTTCATGCTTTCAACCAAAAGACTTGTAAAAGCCTAACGTTCCTTTCCTAACAAAACGTGTACTGCTTAGTTACTCTATTTTTATGAGAGTTTTTCATTTATGAGAACCAAGTCTTAATGTTAGTTGCATCATTAAGTTGAAAACTAATTCAGTTTCAGCCCTCATCTTAAAAATAGCACAGACTTCTAAGAAATTTAATGTTCAAAGAAAAATCAGCTTCTCTTCGACATCATCAACGTTAAAACTTACTCAGTTTTAACTTGCGACTTGAATATTGCATAGATTTCTTAGGGATTCGATGTCCAAAAAAATAGCCTTTTTGATACTCGTGAAGTTTTTGCCCGATTTTGCGCAAGTTTCTGGTTCAACAGCTTTATTGGTTTGAACTTTAGATCGACTGACATTATTCCTCAATTTTTAGTTTTGTCAAGTTTTTCCCATGCCGCTCAAGCGTCAAAGTTGTAATCTGACCTTTTAGTTACCAAGTCATTGACGGATTTAATTACTTATCTTCGTAAATACTTGAGTAAAAATTGGGTTGACAATTTTGCAGTTCACTCAGTCACTCGCTTCTCCGTTGTCCACTTCCATAATGTGTACATTCGTTTTGACATCCATGATTTGACAACAAGACACTCTTGTTTTTTGTAAGGTTGTTTCAGCGTCACGCTTCGATAAAATATCATAGTTCATTACAACCATTAGAAACAATTAAACAATTAAAAACAATTCCCATGAGTAGACAAAGAGTTTGAATACCATGATAAAATTCTTTTCTTCTGTGAATTTTTTAGGTTGAACTCTTATCGCAAAGGACACTAAAAATTTACCTACTAACACTCTTGGTGTGTTGGTACATTAACCCTTGGTGAGGTAATTTTTTGTATATCTATGTATTCGCTTGGTATCCGCTTCTTCAGTCTCTCTGTCGTGCTCACAAAGATGCTAATGACCATATCTGTGATACGAGTTTCACCAGTGCACAAGTGCAAGAATATTTTTACACAGGTATTATTAGGTTTTATATATTTATTTGTCAATCACATCTGGAAAGTTTATTCGAGGAAAATATTCAATCCCGTCTAGTAATATCCGTATTTGTGTTGGCTGGAACAGGCAGTTTTTAGATTTTTGCAAAATGCATCATTTTTGCCGGCCGATTTGTTTTTATCCGTTATTTGTGTTGCCTTTCATGACAAATCGTGCATTGCTTCGTAACTCTATGAGTTTTTTCATGAGAGCCAAGTCTTAATGTTAGTTGCATCATCAAGTTGAAAACTCCTTCAGTTCCAGCCCTCATCTTAAAATTAGCACAGACTTCTCAGAAATTTCATGTTCAAAGAAATGTCTGTGAAACGCGTTTCAAATGAACTGATCCATTCCAGGCATGGTATAAAACTCGACATTTGTTTCGAGCTAGCAAAACCGTTTTCGACGTCAGAATATTAAATTTACCTGTAGTTTCAGGGTAAGGAATTTATTTGCTCCAACAATACCAACGATTTTTTCATCAATGTTTCATTTTACGGAATGATTCTTTTTGCGTAGATCACGTATGCCAATAATTCTTGCTACCGATGATTCGTTCAAACATGGATTCTTTATAACAATTATATTTTCTACCAATGATTCTCTCAACCAATGGTTCTCGCTATCAATGATTCTTTTTACCAATGATTTTTCAATATAAAATAGAAAGATATGACCTAATATATCGGCATGTTCAATGCATTGTAAAAGTTGCTTAGCGAGTTTATTTGAATCACTCCACTACTTTTTCAAGAAGTTTAACAAAAATTAATCGCAGATTCGGCTAAATATACGTAGTCGCACAACAATTTTGTGTTCGAATCCTTTTAACGTATAAGTGAACGCTTCGTTCAAAAATTCAAGCAAGTGATTTCACTAATCTGACCGAATGGTAGACCCAGTTTTTTCGAATAGTTTCCCTAATTTGTCCGAAACGTTTACTGAGGGCCTGCGTTCGATTTAACGACATAAGTACGGAAGGTTATCTCCTAATTCTTGTCACTGGCGCCTTGAGGAGCGGATGCAGGTGATAGCCAAACCTTGTGGTTGTTTTCAGAAAAACTCGAGAGTCGCTGGCCCTGAGAGGTCAATGTCATGCGCTAAGCAGAGTCTCAACACAGACGGAGGTTGATCGAAGCTCGTCAGACCGAGGCGATCGAGGTTCAAGGAGACATTTTCCGAAGCATGCAAATCAGTCAACGTTGATACTCGCTGTCTTAAACAAAGATCGAGATAACGCTGTTCTTCGAAACGATTTATGACAGATGATTAATTTGAGATTGATAAGAGGTTGATATTATGCTTACTGGCCTTGTAAATAAATTTGCTGAGCAATTTGCTGTTCTAATATAAAATTCTTAGCTTCTGCAAAATTTTAAAGCTATGTACCTTGAAGGAGAATATTTTAATGCACACACTGGTTTATAATTTAAAACAGCTAACAATTCAATAACAAAATGATCTATGTAGTCCACATGCAAGCGTCAATAATGAGAAACTTCAAGTAATCGATGCATTTACTGACATTTGTATGACTGTGAAAAAAATTATTCGTGCATAGGTTAAAGGTTTTCTAAATAAATTATTTATCTCTCGTAAGCTCAAGTTATATTAAAGCGTGAAAAAACGTACATTAATTGATGTTTGGATGTGAATTTTTGAGGACAAAATAGGAGCAAATAGACTTAAAAAAATGCGTAACTTTATCAAGCTTGAAAAGAATTTCAACATTTGCTGAGTGTTTACATCAAACACGCTCCGCATTTGAAAGATGAATCAAAATTATTCGGAGGAGACTTTAATGAGCATCACAGCGCGATGATCATCATCTCAAGCAATGAAGCTTTGAAATGCTGTCTGCACTTTATGTTGTTATCATATTGTACTTTTTAGTAAAAATATATGATGATTTGTTTAGGGTTTTGTTTCATTACTTTTTTTAAACATTCGTTTATGTTATTATTGCTAGGAATTTTAAAAAAGTGTGAGCATTTTGGTTAAATTTTCTTTGAATGTTTTCTTTGAAGGTTGTCTTTGAATGCTAGTAAAGTTCCAACTATATTTTATAAACATATCAAAACTTATACACGTATAAAAACGGTGATCATCCCTTAAGTAGCTCAAACTAAAGATACTTTATTTAGGTCGGGTTAATTAAATCAAACGTGTAACCCAATGTCAATCTGAATTTGACTCAGTAGACTAAGTTGCATGTGTAAGTTGTATACGAAAGTTTCACCGTTTGGTTGATATCAGTCAAAACCCTCCAAAAGATCAAATAGTTTCCGGTCTATTATTCCTACCAAACCACTCCTAATCTTACCTGGTTTGTAAATAAATCCAAAGTTGTATCTTAACTTCACTCAAAAGTTTTCTATCAATTATGACCAATCTTGTTTTTCATTGCGAAAAATTGTCTCCGAATACATAAATAAGCGTTATTTACCTTCACCAATCTTCAGCCAACGAAAACCCAACATAAAAAACTGACATTAAAATTGACCGTGAATCTTTCAGAAATGTATCACATTTATTAATGAATAAGTGTTCAGTTTTTGAATTCAGGTACATCAGCTAAGAGTAAAATGGAAAAATTTTTCCACCAAATCAAAGTCCTCATTACACTATGAAAAACTTGTTCATTTTTAAATTAGATGACTTTATTACATGACCTTGCGAAGATGTACTCATCTCAGCTGCTTGTGTGCTGATTCATGTTGAAATTCAATACCTCAATTTACCAAGTAATTACTTCTCCTGATATGGTAAATACTCCAAATGCCAGCTCTACTATAAAATGAGATAATGACGCCATCTTAACCTTAGATGAGACAAATTTTTTGGCTATCCTAAAACACGACTTAACCTTTAATTTTTCATCATCTTTGTTAATTTTTTAGTGTAGTGAATATAAAAAATAGCGTCAAGATTATTTCAAATTTTCATATGATTTTTTAAATGCAAAACACTCTTAAAAAGAGAAACTCTATCAAAAAACTCATCATCTGGTTTGATCGAAACGGTGTACAGGTTATGTCCCATGTGGTCACTGGAAGGCAAGGACTCGGATTGTAAATGTTGTCATACCCTGTACTGAGACGACTCTAAAAAATCCAGACTTGAAAATAAAACAAAGCAAAAAAAATCATCATTACCCAAGTAAGAGCTTAAAAGTATCAAAAAACATGTTCATCAGCGTTCGCTTACATGTATGAATTGTGCGTGCATGCCCAAACGTACGTCTTCTGTCAAAGCTACCACTGCAACATTTCAACAGAAACCAATGCAGTGTTTCTTAGAAACAAGCATCAATCCGCTGATAGTGCGTCAGTAGATCCACGAGTTGCAGCTAATGGACATATTCCTGCTCCGAAAATACAGCTGCTGGTATCTGCGACAGAGTTTGGCACGTCACAGCTCATGGCAGTGCCCGGAAGGTCTGACAAAATTATTGTTGATAATTTAGCGAGTTTATTCTTCCTCATTGTTCGTCTCAGCTGAATTCATGCATTGGATTACACTCCAACATTGAATTAAAAGATAAAATGTGATACGAAGCTTATTTTGAGTATCATTGTTCGTTGTGAAGAGTTTTTTGTGATTTAATTTCCATTTGTTGATGAAAAAATGTGCAATAATGTAATTAAAATTTTCTTATAAAAATATATTAGGCTAAAACGCAACACAGTATCCATACAGAGTTAAAGCAAAATTGTTAAGGGATTTGACAATTAAAAGTTAAATTTCAGCAAAGCTTCCCACATTTCCGTGCGTTTTATGAGTGAAAATGTTTTTCAATTTGCAATGTGTCATGTGTCACAGAATTGCATATAACATTTCATGAAGTGATTTTTTCCATAATGAAATTATGACACGTATTTTAATGAAAATTTACAATACGTACACGTACTAGAGTTATTCATTGAAAAATTTAGGCGCTCAAACACATGTATAGATCTACAAATAACCCATTTGAATGCCTAAATCTTTGAAGACATCACCAAGAAAGACTTACTTTAATCACGGGGTTACACTTCAACGGGTTTAATTTTCATCAATTGTTTGCAAGTGGGGATAGAAAAGGAGAGCCTGTGTGTGTGAAATTGATGTCAAGCCATTTTCCTATTTTTTATCTCTTCCAAATGCAAATTCTCTTCGAACAAAGTCATGATTTTTTGGTGAAGAATGATATAATAGATCATTTTTCATTTCTATTCAAAACAGTCGTTGGAATATTTACTACGTTCAAATTAACTCAAGAGAATGAGGCATATCGTATACTCCTAGATTCGTACAAAGAGGTCGAAAAGCGGTAATGTCTAAAATATTTTTCGAGCCAAGAAATGTAATTTAAACACGCACTAATAGTTAACGCTTACATATCATGCAATCACTGGTTCCCTTTTCTCACTTCATTTCTATCACGCAATCTTGGACTCACATGCTATACTTCATTTCTATCACGCAATCTTGGACTCACATGCTATACTTCATTTCTATCACGCAATCTTGGACTCACATGCTATACTTCATTTCTATCACGCAATCTTGGACTCACATGCTATACTTCATGTCTATCACGCAATCTTTGACTCAAAAACTATACTTCATTTCTATCACTCATCACGGCCTCACCTATTTCACTTCATTGCTATCTCACGAGCGCTAGTTCTCCTGAGTGTGATAAAATCACGCAATTCAATAAAATCACGCAATTACACTTCATTCCTATCACGCAATCTTGGGCTCAAATACTATACTTCATTTCTATCACGCAATCACGGGTTCACCTATTTCACTTCATTGCTATCTCGCAATCGCTAGTTCTCCTGAGCGTAATGAAATCAGTTGCATGTGTGCTCTTTAAACAGGAAATGGACTCTACGTATAATTCCCATACGTATTGATGTTTACTCTCGCGACATACGGAGAGTTACTGTGTGCGCGCTTTATCAGAAATCTCCCGCTTACGCTTCTACGAATCAAAAAGGCTTTCCATTCAGTGTGGCTTAAGGTTAGCTCTTCAATGGTTCGATCACAATATAACAAGAGAGTTGATGAAGCTACAGCAGAGGAGCTTCATCCCCTTCGTGTGAAAGCTCTGGATGGTGAAGTACTCCCCGAATATCTATTCCTTGTTTGTTTGTATTCCTGGTAACGTTTGGAATAGAAAACCTATTCTTATTCCAAGGAATACTAATTCCTTGTTGATTTCTTGGTAGTGTTGGATCAAATATGTTCAACATATCGAAATTTCCGACTGATTTATTGGCACACATTACTTACCTTTTTAATATCCCTTTCTTTTTTTCTTGAATCACTGCAAAAAAAATTCGAGGTACTTAGTGTCATTAAATTTCGTTTCACCCAGATCCCCGCAGTCTTTCGAATGACAAAGTTCAATCTGTGTGT
>JACJUY010017618.1:0-11818 GCA_014220935.1 Platorchestia sp. MABIK | reverse complement strand
CAGCATCCCTCTCGTGTGCAGCAGCATCCCTCTCGTGAGCAGCAGCATCCCTCTCGTGTGCAGCAGCATCCCTCTCGTGAGCAGCAGCATCCCTCTCGTGTGCAGCAGCATCCCTCTCGTGTGCAGCAGCATCCCTCTCGTGAGCAGCAGCATCCCTCTCGTGACCCGGTAATAACTTGAAATCTTTCTGTCACTCGTTGCCTGCACTCTCGAGGTGAAGCAAAATCTCGCGTGATGGAAGCCTGGCACAGAGACTTACAGGTCTGGCTCTCATATCAATAAGAAATGAACACTTAGTTTGCAGATCGGGTAAAGTCAGATTTCGGGTTCCATAGCTATCACAATTTGGGGTATGGAAACGTTTAGTTAGCAATTTTTACTATACATGAGAGGGAAGCAAACTTTCTTTCGATGTTCCAATTGTGCATGTTTTCAAATTCGAGAGTATTTAATTTCAAGGATAATAAATAAATTAGACGAACTTGAATTTTCATGAGCATAAACGTTTCCAATGCTGGTGTTCAAAAGTCAGTCACGCTTCAGCTGTGGTGGAGTGTGGGTGCGGCAAGCGGGGCCAGCTTCTCATTACAGAGACGGCGGCCTGAGCCAAATGTCTTCCAACAAAACAGCCAATGTTGGGGCATGAAGTGCAAAAACGTCGTGGTGATGAGCAAACAAAACAGAATTAGATGAGGAAAATTAAAGTTCGCTTATAGTATCAGTTTTTGGTTAAGATTTCGCATTCAGAACATGACTGGAAAAGTCTGCCCAAGAAGACATTTGGGTATAAGCAGATTATGTTAGTAGTATTGTGTAGGATTAAATGCCTTTTTGAATTGGCTTTGGCGGTGGTAATATTTAAGTTTTTCTTGTGGAGAAAACTGGGTGCAAGAAAATAGCAGTTAGCGCATTCGTACTTCCCGCATGTTACTTCAAATTTTTTAGCAGCTATTGAGCGCTAGTTACATACGTCACCGTGAGCTTGTGCGAACACCTGAGGTGTTTTTTTGGAGGGGATCGGTTCTTTCACCTAAATAAATACATAAAATACATCCAAATTCTGAATCAAAAATTCAACAAACCCATAGTTATGAGTCTACTCGATAAAATGATAAAAAATTCAAATGTTTTGAGCGTAGCCTCTGTTTGTTATGATTGTAAGCGTTTACACTGGCTGCTTCTGCCTCGTGCACGGAGCAATAATGCATATGTCTGCAATATAAGAGCAATAAGCTAGTGGGATGTATTGCTTCACTTGTTCAAATTTGCTCCAATAAAGGTAAGCTCCAAAAGTTTGCACGGAAGATCCAATGATATCCGTCGTTTGAGATTGTATATTATAATGCGGTATTAATGCGGTATTAATGCGGTATAACGTACGTTGCATAACTATAGTACACCTTATTATAACTATACATTGTATGATTATAATAAAGTGTAAAATCTATAATCGTAATGTATTTTGTAAAATTATAATGCACAATGAATAAATTTACTGTATGATGTATGATAACAATGTATAATGAATAAATACACTGCATAATGTATAATTATAATAAGTGATAAACATACATGATTTAAGTGCGAGTTTGAGGAGCAGCGTCTATGGTGCGAGTGTGAACATCACGACGGTGATCCCGGTGCCCGCTACCGACAGCAGCGCCAGTACCTGTACCCTGCTTGCGGTACCAAGTGTGCCCTCACGCAGGGAACATGGTACTGACGTGCACCTCCTCTTCATAGTTCGGCAGTCATGGTCACCCTTGCATAGCAAATGTCATAATATGATTCGCATGAGCCTTATCCTCATGCGGTTTAATTAACACGACGTGAGCCACCGGTGGTACACGGAGGGGATTTTCATAATGCTGCTGACTAACCAGTAGTCACAAACTCTATTTTCATAAATACTGAAAAAATTTAAACGTTGGAACGATTCAGTTAATGCTTGCTTTTTTTTCAATATTGCTCACTACAATAGACTTGACATTTTAGCTGGATGTTAATCTTCAGTTTTACCTGCCGCAGTCCAAGTGTTAAAGGTGTGCTATTGATGTGCTATTTCAGATTTGTGTGCTTTCAATTTGATTTTAAATCGTAGCATTTGCGATATTCTGCAAATTGAAACCGTGATACTCGGAATGCTAATCCTCCATTTATATCAACATGATATTTTTCTCTAGCTCTCTAAATATCATCGTGTTAATGTTTTGAAATTCATCTGTTTTCTGTTCAATTCGAATCGTCAATTTTCCGGAGCTCTTAATTTGATCCGAGGCTTGAAATGTGAGAGCTAATTATTTTCAAGTGTTTTTGTTTTCAAATCTTTTAAATTAATTTGTACCTGAGGAAAATGCTTCCGGTCTAAATCAATGTCACTTACACATGAAACGCTCTGTTTTGCAGCACCTTCAGTTTAAAGAACTTCATTATGTTCACTGCATGGTGCTAGCGTAAAAGTAATACTATCAATGAAAAATTTCTTCGCCCTGCCGCAGTACAAGAGATTGAATAAAAACTCTGATTAAATTAAGGGCTTTCTGAAGATTAAGCGCTTTAACTGAAATGCGAGAAGTTTACGAGCATCTGAAAAACACTTATCTCAAGATTAGGAGAGATAGTTCTTAATTAAAATCTCTCGAATTCAGGCCGTCTTGAATTCGTTGAAACTCAGGCCATCTTGGAGCCGTCCAAAAAAAGAATGCGAAATTTAACTGAAGAATTTCGACTCAATCTTTATTAATCTCATAGCTTTCGTTGTACCTTGTGTTTGTAACTTTGATCTGACTGCCTTCAAGTTTGAATACCATTCTACAGTCTCTAGTTTGAAAGCTGCGAGGAATGAAGGAAGACTAGAATGTCAATATTTGGCTCGCAGAATGCATGGAACTGATTTCATTTCGAGCTTCGACTCTGGAACGAATCTGAGGCCACGTTCTTTTGATGGAAAATTATTCGTTGAAACAGTCTTGAATATTTTCTTAAATGTGAATGATATCACGTAAATCCGTAGCGGATAATGGAATCTATGCAGGTAGACGATACACTGGGCTATTTAGACTGTCATCACTTCGGGCATGCCTCAGCAATTTCACACCATGCAGGGGAGCTGTTTGCGTTGATCGCGACTCGGTTGACTCCACGTGACAAGCTGCGAAAAGTTCTTAGCGATGGCGGTCATAACCACGTAAAGCAAAGTTTCTCCACCAAAGCAAAGTTACTCCACCAGAGGTAAATTTACCACTAGGGGTAAAAAATGATGTAGTCGTGGGTAAACATTGAAGTGGGTGATAATTTGAAAATAATTTAATTAAATTTAATTTTGTAATATGAGAGAGAGAGAGAGAGAATGCAAAGTGCTTTGTGTGGCAGCAGGGGTTGAATGGGGAAATACATAAAGCCGAGGGGGTCAATGGGGGAGGAGAGGTTGAGAATGGCTAACCTAAAGGCTACAGTTCGCGGCTGTGCGCGGTTCCGTATCTGGCGCACAGTTTCCAGTATCCTTAACAGTTTGACCGTATCGTGAGCCACCGGTGGCCACAGTGGGGATTTTTATAACGCTGCTGACCAACCAGTAGTCACCAAATCAATTTAAAAAAATTCTTTATTGATGCTAAATAAAGGCCTGATCCATTAAATGTTTGCTATTTTCAAAAATGCTTACTACAATTTACTTTAAATTTGAGTTGAATACTGAACTTCAGTTTAATTAACCAATTACTGTTAAAGTGTTAAACACTCTAAACGGGACCAATAATTCTTGGGCCGCATTTCTTGCATAATGATTTATGCCGTTGCAGCGGTTTAGCTCACAGCCAAAGTTCTTTCTTGCACTTACCTATGCTAAGTATGTTCTTCTGCCCCAAATCAACATGTTTGAATCCTTAGAAAATATGAACGATTTAGGTAGGTAAAACAAAAAAACTATACAGAGCCACGTCTACAGAAATTTTTCAAAGCCTTCTGTCTCTGATTCAGAAGTTATGATTTAGAAATGAGAGGTAACTAAGTAAATGCTCAGTATTCAGCGAATGTCGTTTGAGGCTGAACGTTTGCGATCGAATCCGAATCAAAGGTTTACCTGAAAATAAAAATGAATTTATGACCGCTTGAGTTTCAATTCGAACTGACCTTCAAGAATGTTACATCGGCATTCAATTTCATCTAATTGAATGTGCTGAATTGAAAGTTGTTGATTTATATTTTGGGAATGTTACGATTTCAGAGAGTTTCTTGATCGTCCTAGATCATTCTTGTCTCCACTCAGGACTTCGTTGAGTAGCTCAGAAGCTCCAAGAAGTTCTGACCCGAGCTGAACTCCAGACGCTCGTGTAACAGATCCCTGTTACGTCGCAGATCGACAAACGTTTTACTAAACAAATAAATAAATGGTGAGTAGTAGGAATGAGATAATAATACAATGAACCCTTTTACAAGTTCAGGAATTTCTGAGTAGTCCATACTCAGCAAATGGGAAGAGCAAAATGCAGACTTCTATGAGCTCTTCAGCCATGGGTAAATCCTCTATGGAAGCTTGTATACCTTCTAGGCGAGCAAAATTGGAGAGAACAGTGAAAAGAATAAAAAACTACCATGACTTAGTAAATTAGGTGCCGTTAACACGTTGCTTGCGATACGACCCATCCGTGGGTCTTGCTCATGTTTTTCCTGCTGCGAAACGATCCATCGGTGCGACGTTTGAAAAATTTGAACACTCTTTTAACTTTAATGGTATTTAATGGACCCAGTAAATATTTGGTATTTACAAAAAAGCTAACAACTTTTGAGTTTAAATGTGAGTTGAATATTGAACTTCAGTTTAACCCATCGCAGTCAACGTGCTGATTGAAGTGCGCGTCTCTCCTCCACGCTGTGAGGCCGTAAACCGAACGAGGAACTTCTCTTTATTGTAAGACATAGAGAGAAGTTCCTCGTTTATGATGATATAATAATGTCATTATAATTATATAACATTTATATTATATAATATAGAATGAAATAAAATTTATATTATATAAATATATTGTATAATATATTAATAATTACAATATTAATAATTACAAATTACTCTATTACAATAGAGCGAGGTACTTGTACGAAAATTATCAAACAAGCACCGTGCTGCAAGCGTAAAGTCGGCGTCGTTTTCTCCGAAGACTTATTTTCTGGACCAAGCACGAGTACTTTTTATTCATTCAATCCTTAAATATGGTGATGGAGTGGAACTTCATGCTACAATTTAAATTCCGATGGTATTCGTTTCCCATGAACACCTACTTTCTGGAGAAAGCACGTAAAATTTTCTTTTAATCATATCTACGATATGGCGAATAAGCAAAAATTCATACAAGAATACAAATTTAAAAAGCATTCGTTTCTATCACCAACTACTTTCTGGAAAAAACACGAATAGTTTTCATACATTCATTTCTACGATATAGCGATTGAAAGGAAATTCGTGCTCGAGTGTAGATTTCGATGTTATACAGAGGTTATCCATCATTAAACAGCGTAGCATTTCATCGAACACCGGCACCTCTCATTAAATTTGCCATCTCGTCGCCTGCTCGTCACCGCAGCATGTGGAGTACAGACTCGTGTTATGTGAAGTTCTCTGGCGCGTCCGTACCTGGCTTCTGATGGTGCTTTGTTTACGCGCTCGTGTCCTTACCTGGCTGCTGATGGTGCTTTGTTTACACGCTCGTGTCCGTACCTGGCTGCTGATGGTGCTTTGTTTACACGCTCGTGTCCGTACCTGCTGCTGACGGTGCTTTAATGCTCGTATAAAAGCTTCAGAGACGATGTACGACTCTGAAATAGAATAGATGAGCTGTTGAATTGTCTACACGTTTTAAATAACTGAAGAAAGGTATTTGTAGTGAGCTTGCGCACGTGTGGTACGAGTAATTGCATAAATTATTATTTGCCGTGGTGGGCTTCAAAAAAGTTAAAATGGTGTCTTCTTCGTCATTAAATTTACGTGTTTGCGGAGGTTATTTAGGAGATAGTCATTGCAATAAGGTGATAGGTATTATGAGCAACTCGTATACCAAATTATATTTGCGCATTTTTCTGAGTTCCACGTCATGGACGAGGAAGCGACCACGGGTGGAACGAGAATAGAAATTTGAAACATTTTATTGTAATGCGTTTGAATGGTGAGCAAAATAAAGATTAAATAGTGTATATAACTCATTAACAAAATCTGTTCTTATATAAGTATTTTATGTATAATATGTGATATGCGAGCGGGCGTAACTTTTAGGTTTGAATAATTAAAAAGTTATTGTGGATTGCTCCTTGAAAATAATGTACTTCAATTGCTTTCTCAAGCAATTTTCTAGGCCAGTACATACCTTAGCAGAATTGCAAAACTCCACAAAAATCGACTTGTTGATCGACCTTAATTACATATGGAAGCTACATATGTTTCGAGGACAGAACTGTGCGAGGAACACCTCTTTAATATTTTGAGAGTACTCAAAAAACCAAATGCAGGAGCATGAAGCACATAAAATAACGCCAGGCCAACGTAAATAGGAGCATAAGGACGCGAAACAGCAGGAGTCTAAAGGAAATCCCATCTTTGAGCAGTAGCAATGTCGCTACTTATAAACCATCGCAAATCTGCTTAGCATACATTTACATATTAGAAATTTAAAAATGAAGAATGCGTTAAACATTGAAATCTTATTCAATAAAGATTTTACAAAATCTGAATTAAAATAAAAACATAGTGTCATAAATTTCGAACTAATATGTATAGGATATCATGTATAGCGTTGAAGCGGATCCGTTGCATAATTGTAAAATTATTCTTGTAGTTGTGGGTGATAAAATCAAGTGAAATATTTCCTTTAGCTGTGCTGAGCTCACGGAAAGCAAGACTCCAGATGTGCTAGAGCGGCATCTTAGAGTGGACGCCCACCAAGTTTAGCTTACGGCGCCTTCAGTGAATATTTGGTCTTTTTAGGAAGTAATAACAAATTGGACGGTAAAAACGAGTAAATTGGAAGTGACGCTAAAGTTTTGTGGTATAAAATTCCTTAACCTTTCCTCGTGTCACCAAGTCCCGCTTTCACTAGCGCTTGCTTTCACAAACAGGATTAGGTTGTGGCCGACATCGATTCTCCATTTTAGTGTGACGTCAATGTTGATGACGCACCGTCACCCAAAAATGCAAATCTCTGAAAATTTCAAACTTTGCTGTGGGTATCAAAGTAACTAACAACAGTCAATTTCAAAAGAGCTTCGCCTGGCACGTCATGTGACGTGAGCGAGGCTCGAAATCTGAATGTGTGCGTGAGGCACTCCGACCTCAACTTGAACTTGGCTGATTGCTACGAGCTCTTAATGTTTTATTTCTGTGAATTATATGGTAAAATAGCCTAGCACTCGCGATCACACCGCCTTATGTTTTTCAATATTACTCGTCTTTAGTTTTCTTGACCTCTTCCAAATTTTGATACGACATCAGAATTAGCAACAAAAAATAATAATAAAAGAAATACCTACATTGCAGGGCTTGACTAGATTTTCGAAAAGAGTTTTAAAATAATTAGCATATATCCCTATCACATTTCAGAAGCTATCACATTCCAATATCCGCTATTGTGTCAATGTTTCCATGTTACATGTACAATAGTTTAGTCTAACTTATGCAATTTTTCATAAGAAAACCTTTCAGGTAATGAGGAAACCAAAGGAAGAACAGAACGGTTTTCTGATGCAGAAAGCCACCGTCCTTGAGGGAAAAGCTCGAATGCCTCCGACTCATTAAGTCGCGAATAAATTTCTTCAATTCAATTTCAGCTCAACTGGCCAACTCCTTTAATCTCAAAAATCATAAAGTGTTGGAAAACGCAAGAGAACGTCAGAAGTACCATTGTGCTTTGCGAGTATGTATGCCACGAAGGGCTGATCGTTTGGCCGATTGAATGTAAAGCACCTCGTGCAAATTCGTACAATGCTGTTCGGTGAGAACATAGTGCGTGAAACTATTGATTTGTGAGGACAAAACCCGTCAGTCCCCACAGCGAAGAGGCATCTCAGCGCTGCTATGGCGTGATGTCTACCACACTATAGCATGAGATCTACCTCTAGCTAGCACTATAGCGTGAGGTCTCCCACACTATAACGTGAGATCAACCTCTAAAATAACTCCAGCATTGATGCTTCTAAGCTTGAGAATAAAAAGCAAGGCGAAAATCGCTACACGCAAAGTCATTTTTTTTAAAATGATCAAATAAAACTGAATGTTTCGGACTAACTGTCCATCTTCATCAAAAAAAATCTCTGTCAAACAAAACCAAAAGGGGAAGAATTAATACACCAAAGAAGTATCTATAAAAATCTAAACTTTGATTAAACACGAACGGGAAAATAATGTAAGAGGAATAACTGAGTAACTGAATTAGGTGTTGGCAACATGAAGCGGGAAAGCACTTTGGGTGTCATTCAGTATAGGTTTCTTTTTGTAAATGTGCAAAGATTCGAAAAGGCTCAGATCTGTTCTGTAAGAGGTACCGGCCAAGATTTTAAAATCATTTAGGGAGACCGGAACATTGCTCTCTTCTGCATGAGATCTAACAGAGGACAGTGGGGGGGGGGNTTGTCTTTGAAACGAAATAGAGAACCAATTGTAAAATTATTCACGAGGATCATTTGAACTTTGAGCTGCCGGAAAAACTTATTAATTAGGGATTTAACATCCTCGCTTAGTTTCAATGACCGATCTCCAAAATACGGCCACTTTATAAAGAAAGCTTGTTGTTCACGAGATTGAACAGATTGAGAGTTATCAGTAATTTTTGACAAGAATTTATTAATAAGCCTGTCAACAACAGATGATGGAAATTCGTTCTTGGCAAAATATCGTCGCCAAAAATCGAACTCTTTGTGTCAATATTGAAAGTTAGAACACGCATTAAACGCCCAATGGACGAGAGTACGAATGCCGCAAACCTTAAAACTGTATGAAAAAAAGCTAAAATAGCTGGTCGCGAGCCCAGAAAATGTTTTCTTTCGGAAAACAGAGCACTGAAAAGTATTGCATCAAGAAAAGATTCCTCCAAATGATCCTCGTGAATAATTTTACAATTGGTTCTCCATTTCGTTTCAAAGACAAACTGCCACCCTCACTGTGCTCGTCTCTGGTGTACCAATACAGTTGTTCAAGTTGTGAATCGCGGTGCGTTGGTTCTACCTGCCGTACCCTGATGACTAGAGTTTCCGAGCATGCTGGGCGTAGTTGCAGAACTGGTCTTCCTCTTGGGCTCCCCCACTGTCCTGTGTTAGATCTCATGCAGAAGAGTGCAATGTACCGGTCTCCCTCAATGATTTTAAAATCTTGGCCGGTACCTTTTACAGAACAGATCTGCGCCTTTTCGAATCTTCGCATATTTACAAAAAAGAAACCAATACTGAATGACACCCAAAGTACTTTCCCGCTTCATATTGCCAACACCTAATTCAGTTGCTCAGTTTTTCCTCTCATAATATTTTCCCGTTGTTCGTGTTTTTTCAAAGTTTAGATTTTTATAGATACTTCTTTGGTGTATTAATTCTTCCTCTTTAGATATTGCTTGATAGAGATTATTTTTGCTGAAGATGGACAGTTAGTCCGAAACGTTCAGTTTTATTTGATCATTTTTAATAAAAATAACTTTTAGTGTAGCGATTTTCGCCTTGCTTTTTATTGAGATCTATCTCTAGCTAGTACTATAGCGTGAGGTTAGGTTAGGTAGGTTACCAATGAATATTACTTATTTCCATACATTTAATTTAGCGATAAACACTTAATTTGTACATCTCAAACTGCACCTGTGTAGGCGATATTTGATGGTAGACCTCACGCTATAGTAGCAGCAAAGGCTCAGTGAGACAGAACAATTGGGAGAGGCAGTCAAGACTTCATTGATTTGTGAACAGCATCGACACATTCGCATTCAGTGTTCTTTTGGATACTTTTGATGTCTGCATGACACTTTCCTTGAGCTCTCTTATTCTGCCAGTTGAAATTTGCCTCAAGGCAGAAAAGCTTTCGCAAAGGAAGAACAATGTCATCCATCCGAGAGCCGTTTTTTTTAACCTGTCCAGACCGTTCATCGTTGCTCAGTCAATTATATTCCTGTGTTTGTTTTTGAATTGCCGAGGCTTGCATACGTGTTCTAAATGAACTCGTATGTTTAGTTTATTTTATCAAAATCACTTGTATTTTTTCGCTTACATTAATTTATATGACTAACTTCCTCTTTTACCTTTTGGAGTTTCGTCTCATTTGGAGACTGAAAATTTTACGGTGAGAGAAGTTCGAGGGTGACTACGTCGAGGACGACCTTTTGGATGCAACTCCGGTGATTCGTCACAGGGTGTTGTGAAGAGCAAGTTTTAATGCGTTGTTCAACTTGATAATCATTCATTAAGTCTCCACATGGTTCGAGATTATTGTTGAATGCATTTCGGTCATTTCGACGAAATGTTCTGAAAAGTTATACGTTCCCTCAGAGAATATAAAATATTGGATACTTCTCAACATTCATGAACACTTGCCTGAGAAAGCAAGTGATTTTAATGTATTAATTTGGGCTAAATATTTGGGCCCTACATTATTATTCAAAGCTTCTATTAGACAGCAGAGGAATTTTCGTATAAATGAAATGTTATTGTTATTTTTTCATGGGTTTTCGTTAACAATTCCACATTTTGCACCGATTGAAATTCATCAGTTCTAAATGAAAATCACTTCTTCAAATTCAAAAGTTTCAGAGCCGATTTTGTTCATTTCTTTGCAAAGGAAAAACGTGTGTAAGAAACAATTAACAATGTTTTTTCATGGCAATGAACTTCTCAGCCTTGAAGATATTATAGGTCCTTTTCTCCCCTACTGCACTCAATTATGACACAGTCACAACACTGAAATGTTAACTAAAATATCGAAACAAAGGCGATGATTCCAATTAGTTTTTCCCCTAACTTCTCCTACTTCTCTCCTTCCTTCATTGACGGTTCCTACTTTATAACTGATGATTCTTACTTCATTCCTAACGGTTCCTACGTCATTCCTGACGGCTCCTACGTCATTCCTGAAGGTCCCTACTTCATTCCTGATGGTTCCTACGTCATTCCTGACTGTCCCTACTCCATTCCTGACGGCTCCAACGTCATTCCTGACAGTCCCTACTTCATTCCTGACGATTTCTACGTCATTCCTGACGGTTCCCCACCTACATTAACCTTATGGAGATTTCCCACACTCAATTCATATTAGTGTTTTTACCTCTCTTTCTATCGTGTTCACAAGCTTACCAAGAGTTACTGCCCATTTTCAGACCTGAGGTTTAACCATTGACTTTTTCCCAGCCAGTCCACGCCAAACGGCAAGCAAACTGAGCCTCTTTTGCCTCCTGCTGGGGTCTCCGTCACGGCTGCTCGGTTGCAGTGGCAATCATCCTCACCCTGAGCACATTTTATTTCATTCTCTCACTCATGTTTCTCACATCTCTCGCCCCACGCTGAGAGATTGGTAGGCCTTTCTTCTTGTTGACATAAAATATTTGTTTTGTTTTCTTATGTACCATCTTTTATGTCGGTTCACTCCTGCTTTTTCTTTGCAGCGCCTTTTACTTTCTTCATCAACTGTTATCTCGTTTCATGAATTTATTTCCCACCTGCTGTTTCACACAGAACGTGGGACACGCACAGAGCGTGGTGGGGACACACACACACAGGGCGTGATGGGGACACACACAGGGCGTGGTGGGGACACACACACACAGGGCGTGGTGGGGACACACACACACAGGGCGTGGTGGGGACA